>JAPYYT010013415.1:0-10549 GCA_030522565.1 Ceratosolen corneri | reverse complement strand
GTAACTCACAAAGAGAAAACGGAACCGCACTCCCTTTAGCTGAAGCAACAACGCAACATTCAGCCCGAGGTCACCATAAAGCGCATCTGCGCCTAAACATCGACGGCAGTAACCAAGCAGTCGTCCGAAGCCTGATCACCATCAGCAACTGCAAGGAGGGAAGCAACCCTCCCAGGCGCATCTACGCCTACGTCACGACTACAGCAGCCAAGCAAGTCGTAAGAAAACGCAAGGTCAAGTCTCACTTGAACCTTGCACCGCATAGAGGTTTGTCACATCCAACTCAGTGTAAAAGGGGCTAGGCGGCGCGGTGGATTTTCGAATGCAATTGAATCTCCGTTAAGCGTCACAGCCATTTATCATTCTTAACACACACACACACCCAAGCATCCTCCGACACATTGCCAGTCGAGAGAGTAATTATAAATAAATAATTAGATAAAGCACACACATGTGTTTAAAGTCAATAATCCTATCGCCAATATCGCTCCTATTATATCCCCACTCCTTAACATCAGGGAGTGCATACAGTCGCACAAGGTAAAACTTCTATCAACGGTCGTCGGAACAGGTAAAGCTGAGCCCACGAGAGCTGGATAGACGGTACCTCATAATTTCTCAACATGGTGTAATAAATAACTTACTCGTAAATTTGCTAATTTGAATTTTGGGTCAAGTGATTTGAAACTGACAATTTCGATATTATGGAAAGATTAATATCATTGATAAGAAAATATAAAACTATGTGAAATTAGAATGCGGTAATTTGAATATTCATCTTATTCAACAAATGTATCCATCGAGTGATCTGTGATTAAGTAGTATGAGATCAAAATATTGAATCAAGCCTATAATCAAAATCAAAGTAGGATCATTGACGATAGGTTCTCATATGCTTCTCACACTACTTATATGTACTTAACAGGGTCGTATAGATTATCTATTCGCGTAAGACTTAATTGATGATGTTTTGTATTTTATTGTTAATATATGAATATATTTAGAAGCGATAACTGCCTCTTAAATATACTTGTTATATCATGTCATATCATGTCACACTTATCAGGCATAACATATTGTACCTATGCAGTCCCAGATGTTAAAGAGTGTGGATATAATAGGACTGATGGTGGTAGGATTAATTAAATCATTAAACATGTGTGTGTGCTGTTTTCTAATTATTTAATAATATATGTTCTATTGTTTTATACAGTGGATGGTATAATTATTGTGCGTGGTTGTGTGTGTGTGTGTAATTGTGTAGAAGTCGCGGATGATCTACAAGTGATAATCGATAATGGCCTTGACGCAAGAATCAATGGTATTCGAAAATCTGCCGTGTGGCTTAGCCCCTTTTAGACTGAGTTGGCAAACCTCGTATTAAAGGTTCAATTGCACGATGACCCTACGTTGTTTCTTTTTCTTACGTACTGCGCAAGTAATCCCAAGAAGGATCTTGACGCGAATTACAACAGTTCGTGTTCCAAGCGCGGATGTGCAGAAGAGGATAGCTTCCCTCTTCGTATGTTGCTGACAAGGCCTCAGCAGTTCCCGTTACCTACGTCTTTGCTGAATTGTTACTTAACTTTAACTGTAGGGAGTGCGTTTACTTCGAAACCATTCACGGTAGCGCTTAAACCAATCTTCGTTGCCTTGTTGCGGCTTCTGCCAGAATTTCAAGTGAAGACTATACATTAATCGAAGACAACGAAAATGGTACTGATTCAACGGCGTGGCTCACTTTGCACTCACAATTCGCATCGCGACTTTTCGTAGCCCCGTCGAAACTAATTCACTTGATTTTTTACATTGGTCCCGCGATCGGCAATTTGGTATACTAATTGTAACTGGTGCACTGAGTTCTTTGTCTCTTTTGTTTTAAATCGATAGGCGGGCCTTTTTCCCGTCCGCGGTCACACTGCGGTCGAGTTCGCAGCACAGGCTGCGCCGGATAGCCGTCAAGCCGTCTTGTTTTGACTAGCCCGGGCCAAGTGGTGGCAATTGTACTTAAGCGTGTACTTTGCTTCTCGATCTTTTTATCAATATCCGTTTTATCTTTGAGTCTACACGTCCTTTTGATTTTTGTTTTTGTATCGCACTTTTATATTCGTAAACACTGATGGTCAAATTACACGGCGCCGACGCAATGGTGGTTTATTATATGGATTTCTGAACACGATTATAGAAAAAATAATTTTTTTAGAGAATTAATTGAATCATATACAATTATTATAAAGCAATAAAATCTTCAAAAGAGCATAACTTTTATAATGCTACTTTTATTTAGATTCAGATAATTATAATACTTTTATATTATTTTACACAAATTTAACTATAATTATAAAAATTATAACATTGATGTATTAGTATACAAATTTTTTCAATACGAAAAGTTTCTATATTTATAAAATATATATATAAATAATGGAATTCTTAATGATTTATATACAAATAATGTTTTTGTATAATTTAATAATAATTTAATCTGCTGTTTAAAGGAAAATATTAAGAATTTTGATGTTGAAAATCTCTTATTATTTGTTTTTTAATATTATATAAATCACAATGCAAAATTATTTTTAAGTCAAATTGGAATCTTTTTAAAGCTCTTAAATATTTCAAATAATGTAATTGTAAATGTAAACTATACATTCTAAATGTATTAATATTATATATTATGTACGTAAAAATAAACGAAACAATTTATCAATCAATTTTATAGAAATAATTATAAAAAATAAAAATATTTACACAAAAGTAAGAATAAAAGTAAAATAATATAGGTCTAAAAAATTCAAATAAATAATTTCGTAAAATTGACAACAAAATTCTTATTTTAAGAAATAAAAAAAGCAATAGTAAAAGTATTGAACTGCCTGCTTAAGATCGGACATCCTACATGAATACTGTGGCTAACAACTGAATTGTGAAAAACCCATTCTTTTTTACATTCTAATCTTTCTCTTTATCTCAGTCTGTCTGCATATTTGTATCTTTCTTTCTAACTCTCTCTCTCTCTCTCTCTCTCTCTCTCTCTCTCTCTCTCTCTCTCTCTCTCTCTGGATGCATATCAACAACTGATGCCGACTAGATATCAGATGCTCAAAAATTTGGAAAATGGGTTTACGAAGTATTATCCGTAATAATTTGAGATTGAACCTGGCTATAAAATATTTTTTATTTTTGCGAATGAATACAGCTCTAATAAATAATCCAATTTTAAATAAAGTAGAAAAAATAGAAAGAAAAAAAAGTAGAAAAAATAGAAATGTTATCGTTTCGTTAAAAATAATAAACCTTCCCTTTTTAGTGTAAAGAAAGCTAAAAGAGAAGAAATGTGATTTATTACAATCGACTTTCTCCACTTTATTGTAAATACTTTTACTTGCAAAAATTTGTAAAAAATTATTCTACGAAAAATGTCACTGTAACCGAGTCAATATGTGTGATTCTAAGAAAAGCAGAATCAGGAGAATAAATGGCGTCAGCAGCAAGTTACCTACATTTGAACTCAGTAATACAATTAAGATTGCTTAAAATCTGTTTAATTTTTGAGTTAACAGGTTAATTAGCGAATTGACAAAATTGTAATTATGTTTTAATACATTCATTTATGCAACATTAATGACTCATTTATTATGGGCAGTAGTAAGTTTAATTAAAAAAATAACGGCATATTTTTGTATAATATCAGAGCTATCATTCGTATTTCTTATTCATTCCTGTTTCTGTAAATACTTTTATTGGCGCTAATCGATATTTTAATCAAATTACTATCAATAGTATCGGTATACGATGAATAAATAGTACCAACAGGATCAGTAGTACTATAAAGCATGGTAATAATAAATTTCCGTTCATTTTGCTTTATGAAAATATCTTAATATATTTGAAACGCACGATAAAATAAAACGAAAACTTTGACCTAAACCATAATATTTTCATTAGGCATATTTTTTACTGTAATATTCTTTTTATGCCTGATGTAACTAATTGCAATTTTATAAGTAATTGAATGTTAATATTTACAAAATATTATAAAATTGATAATTGAAATACAACTAAAATTATTGAAAAATGAATAAATAATTGTTACACAATTTATTTTATATATACGGTTTTATAGAATTTATGAAAATTATATTATAATTATAGAACAACTTTTATGTAAATACTTTTCCTGCAATTTAAAGGTTACATTAATATCATAAAAATATTATAAGTACCGAATTCACCGAACATGATTCATTAATAATAATCCGATAATTACTTAAAAATATTATGTAAAAATAAGATTTTACTATTAGTAAAATTATTAAACAAAAATTATTAAGCGAAATAAACAGAATACTCCAAAGCAAATACATAAATATTTTAAAAACTAAAGGAACTGGAAAGTGAAATGACTTAAATATTATTATAATACATAATGATTATTTTGAAAGAAATAATAAAAATATTTATAAATAGAGCTAGATTTCATATAATTTAAATATAAGATAGAATTTAAATCTTATATTACTCCTTAGATAATAAGTGAGTGAAGTATAATAAAAATTGCGCAATAGATTGTCATTCGCAAAACGAATTGTCATTTTTAATTTTAAAGTATTTATTAGAATATTAAAGTCTTAATTTAGATATCTAATTAATTTGCGAATTGTAAGTTAATCTTTAAAATAAATGAAAATGCAATATAAAATATTTTAATGTATTTATAAAATAAAGAAATACAAAAAAATATTTTACAATTATAAATAAATATATTATAAAAATTCAAATGTTTTATTATCATTTCACACACTTTTTATTTATTTATTTTAGGTGATTTTCATAGATATAAAATAGTACTTCCAATTAATTTTCACAGCTTATAAAATCTGTAAAATATTTATATACTTATTTTAACTAGTTTTAATATAGTTATATTAATATTTACAAATCATATTCAAACAAAATTTTAAAAACTAATAAATTGTTTAAAGATAATATATCAATTAAGATATATATATCGATTTATAGAATATTAATTTGAGTTGTTTACCATTATAAAAATGCATGCGTTCATACTAATTAATATATGAGCTGGTATGAAATATAATCCATTTTAAATTATATATATATATATATTTATATTTATATATATATATATGTAGATAGATAGATATAGATAATGTAGATATATGAATATTGTTACAGATTAAAAGCCTTTAACATTGTACATTGCAGAAATGTGGATACCGATTGTTGTTACTAAAAATGCCTATATTAAATTTATTATTTATAAGTTATAAATAAGAATTTACTTATAGAACTATCAAATAAATCAAAAAAGTAATTTTTAATTGCTATAAATTAATTTTCCATCTAAATAAATACAAATTTTCATTAAAATTTAATTATTTGAACGAAACCTAGAAAGGAAATGGCATAACTTGTTGTCATTAGTTATAGCGCAGTGGTATTGGAAGAGTTACATGTTGTATATATATATATATAAACTCATATAGAAATGTAAATGCAATACCATTTCGTGTACGGTACGGTCAAAGTGGCAAATGAAGCATGTAAGAAATGTTATCATAAGTGTTTTTAATTTGATATAATCCACGTTCCCAGGTCAAGGCCGTGAGATATTTAAGGGAGCAATAGCGAAAAACGAATAGCCATAGAGAAATAAAATTAAGAGTAAAATCGAAATCGATGCATGAATTAAAATTTTGTTGTAAACTTACATTATATTACTTATACAACAAAAAATATAAAATATAAATATAAATATACAACAAAAAAGAATGGTACTTAGTAATTTATAGTTGTTCGAGAATTAAGCCCGAGAAAACACTCTCCCGGTGGAGGGTGGGAGAGGCGGATAGTGGATGTAGAGAGATAGCAGGCTAGAATAAAAGTGGCATGGGTAATGCTGTAAAATTTATGTTATTTTAAAGGTGTTTATTTTAACGTATTGAAATATAATGCTGTCTTTAGACGATGTGGTATAATTATAATGCTGTTTTAATTTCTAATTATAAATCTTGAACTATTTTAACATTCAGACATGAATTGAATACCGCGATTGCTTTAAGTGAATTTACAAATATGTTAAGTTTCGTGAGTTTCATTAAAAGTTGCTTATTACCACGCGGCCGCTATATTCAAGCGTAAGTTCAATCTTACAACGCTTGGAGAATGTTATGGTTTATGAATTGTATGTTGTTGTAGTCCACGCAACAGCAATGCTTAGGGATAAATTGAATCTTACCAAGCATGGACTTGTTGTGTCTCTTTAGATCAACAGGGTTTACCTGTTGGTCTGCGTATGAGCTCACTGGATTATTCCGCTCGTGCTTGATTGCGCTTTTCCTTGTGTGCCGCTTGAATTTGTAGCACAATTCAGAGCTCTTTGCTTCCCTCTCAGTGTGTTTCTTGAACCTTGATGCCTTACTTGTACACACTGATCGCGGAGAAGTTATTTACTATACACAACTTTATATTGAGAGATTACAGGACAATGAGTCGATAATATGATTCTGAAGACCGAAGCGGATCTGAAGCAGCGTGCCGATGTCGCTGTACTTAAACTCTTCACGCCGCTCTTTGCGGGGGAGGATTTTTCTCGCGCATCTATGAGAGTGAGAAATTTCGGTAATTATTTAAGAGCTAATTATACAGTTGTCATTGGTGCCCATTGATCGGTAGTGTCGACGCCTTTTTAGGTGGTGGAGGCATCGAAGCGGCGGCCGGCAGCGCGTCGGAGCTCTGGATTGGCGGGTAAAACCTTGTACCGACATTTCGGCCTGTGACGTTGCTTGATGTTTAGACTATTCAAAATATGCATCTACGTTGTGATAAACAACTCGTATGATATTTGGTAATTTGGGATTTTGCGCGTCAATTCCTGGAAGGTTTTGTCCATTACTTTTATGACACGCGCCTTACACAGCACATGATGGACATACCGACCATCGACGACCTTTCGAGAACAATGCAAGGATAACTCGACTGTTCCAAATCACTGTCAACTCGAAAATATATATATGAAATATTATTGAAAAATTCGTTGGCTCTTCGGGGACATCTGGCAATCATAAATATACAAAACATTCAAAGAAAAAATAAAGAAACAATATTATTTAGAGATTTTCTCTTTTCTATTTGGTTCTCGAACAATAGTAGATAATTGGCAAATTTTGAACGTGTCTTACTGTGTCTTCAGTAAATACAAAGATAAAGACTACTTGCATATCAATAAGTATTTTTTAAACAAATCAGTATAAATTACCGCTTTTACAATATGTTATTTACAAGACGTAAGTAAATTTTAACTTAACAAGATTTTTTTACCGATAATCTAATGTGTATGTTTGAGGTACCCTCTACCTAGCTTTCGCGGGCTCAGCTTTACCTGTTCCGACGGCCTATTGATAGGGGTGTTACCTTAGTAGACTGTATGTTTTCCCTGATGATGAGGAGTGTGGATATAATAGGATAGATTAAATTGTTAAACACGTGTGTATGCTGGCTGTGATTATTTAATGGTAAACTATCTATTATTGTATACAACGGTTGTTACAGTTATTTAGTTATTTTATAATTGGTGTGCGTGTGTGTGTGTATGTGTATGGATGTAATAGTTAACACTCGCGAACGATCCGTGAATGTTAAGCGATAACGAGTTCGATGCGTGAACGGAGAATCAATGGTATTTGAGAATCCGCGATGCGACTAGTCTCTTTCTATTGTAGATAGATATAACAAAACCTCGGTAATAGGTGCAAGGTTCAATTGTACTTTGACCCTGCGTTGCGAAAGACCGGCGCGGATGCGCGTAAGAGGTATGACTTCCCTCTTGTTTCTCGCTGAGATGCCTCAGCCTTCCAAGACCTACGTTGACGCTGAATAGCTGGTACTATCAACCCTGTTGACAAACCGGCTTCACTTCAGCGGTAGGGAGTGTGCGTCTGCTTCGAAACCATTCACAGCGCTTCTATCTTCAATCTTCGTTACCTTGTAATTGCTACTGATTCGCGAAGACTGTACGTTAATAGAAGACTTCTTAAATAACACTGACGCTATGAAAATCGTCACTTTGCATCACAGTTCGTCTTGCGACTTCCGGAACTAATTTCTGATTTTTCCTATTGGTCCCGCTATCAGTCCTAATTCTCATTGGTACACTCAGTTTTCTGTCCTTATTGTTTTTGACCGATAGGCGGGCCCTTTTTCACGCCCGATGTCACACTGCGGCCGGGCGCTCTGCGAGGGCAGAGTGGGGGGAAACAGCAAGGTTGGCCTAATTTGTCGAGTCCGGGCCAGCTGGCGATAATTACACGACGAATGCGACGGGTTTGCGATTCTTTGATTGCCTGGTCATTCAGATTCGACACTTAACTACAACTATTGTCTTGTAATCTGTTCGTACGAATTTCAGTCACATAAATCAAGTACAAACCGCACTTATAATTTCTTCTTAGAGAGACCACGTGCGCTACACAATTCACTCGATTATTGTTCTCGTTCTTTCTAGCAATAAATGTCTAGTCTCCAGTCTATAGCAATCTTTTATTCTCGGGTTTTCTCCTGCACTGTTATATTCGTAAATACTAATGATTAGATTACACGGCGCCGACGAGACGGTTGGTTTATTATACGGATTTCCGAACAGTGTAATACTTGATTATTAAACTTTATTCGATATTTTAATTTTTCTTAATAAATTAAAGAAGGTATTGAATTTAATAATTCATTAATCAATTAAATCATAGAACTTTCAACAGAAGATATTGTTGATAAAAACCAAGAATATTATCGGTGGTTGGAGAATATTATCGGTGTTAAAAACAATGCGTAATCAAGTGCGAAAGTGCGGGATAATATAAACATATCAATACCATCATAAACAATCGCACCTCGCGTCTCAAATATCTCTTTTGATCGGCATCACCCAGGCCCCGTTAATTTACGATTTTTTAACCCTGCTATCTCAACCCTTCCACTATCTGCTTCTCCCTCACACCACCACTGGGAGAAATTCTGAATTTTTTAATTGTATGCCACTACGTAAGGAATTTTTCTTCCAATACAAGTTAAAATGTTTGATTGAAATTATAAAACATGAACTATGAAAATGTAATTTATTTATTATCTATAAAGCTATTTTATTCGGTTCTCTTGTCTATTAATGATATTTTTTTAATTACTGTTGCATTAAATTATTAATAAATCATATATTAATATTTAGTTATGTTAATATTTCCAAATAATTTTATCTTATATAATTAATAGAATAATTCGTTGATGATAGCAGACTTATTGATATTGTTTAATTAGTCCATTATTGTACCATTGGATAACTAGACATATATACGTTTATGTATATAGTATTTATACCTATCTTGAATTCATTAAGTGGATTATAAATTAAATGATGCCTTGTGTATTTTCCATGTATATATTACATATAAATATTATAAGAATTTCTTTGTTTAATAACAAAAATCTATGAAATTTAAAATAAAAATAACTAGTACTATTACTTAATAACAATAAAGGACAAATAGTAATAATTGTTTAAAAAAAATTTGTAAACAAACACAAATCAATCATTTATATTGTATTTAAATTCTATTTTCAAACAGATAATTTTACATTTGTTTTTTTTTATTGTAATTTAAAATTTTTTAAGTAGTTAAAATCAAGACCTTGAATTTAATATTATAAAAATAAAGTTTAAAATAATTCAATAAAAAAAAATTAAGTAGAAAATCTTGCGATATAAATATTAAAATGATATAAATAAAAATTTCCATGTCTATATTTTCAATAAATAATAATTTTTATTTGATATTTATCAACATTAAAATATAGTATTTTTATGTAATTTAAATATACGTATTATTAATTAATGTTAAATGTTATTTCGATCACAAAAAATGTAATTCTTATTTATTTATTATGAAATTAAATATGTTACTTCAGTTAGATATTTGAATGTTTAGGTGGACGAAATTTGAAGTAGAACAATTTTATAAATCATTGTATAATAATAACAAATTTTTAAAAACTTCAGTGAGTTCATTAAAAATAATGATACAAAATATGTAAAACTGTTTCGTAAAATTGCTTGTATATATAAATTTATCAGAGAAAGAGCATTGATAATTATATTTTGTTGTAGATTTCTTTATTGAATAGTAGTGAATTTAAAATCTTTCTGAAGTGGTATGATGTTAATTTTCAGATAGACAAACTTCTAATCTAAAAGTTTATTTAGTTATCATTTCAACAGAAAGTAATAAACATTTTTATCAGCTAGAATATAAGTATTTCATTATTTGCATTATTCATAAAGGAAAATGCTATTAATAATAAATATTTATCAACTTAAAAAGGACTTACATTCTTGATTCGTTTTCGAAATAGCATAACAAGATCCCTGAAGGGCGGAGTGTGAGTGTTCGGGCGACAATCCCGATGTGAGCTCTCCCCAAGATGGAGGGGGGAGAGGCCGATCGTGGTAGAGGAGAGATGGCAGGGTAGAAAGAAAACA
>JAPYYT010012377.1:0-10326 GCA_030522565.1 Ceratosolen corneri | reverse complement strand
GTACCTATCTTTACAAATTTTGTATCATATTTGGTATTTTATTGGAGTATTGTATGAAAATTGTAAAAAATATTTATCCTCGATGAACTTTCGTCTATTACGTAAAATTGTATATCATTTCGTAGATTCAAATATTTAAGCCAATCGCACAGCCATAAAATGTAATATTCTAGTGTCGAGGCAATTTAACTATAGCCCTCGCTATTTTAATAAATAGCATTGTTGGTTTGTTGTTGTTGTTGTTTTTTTTTTTTTTTGCCTCACCCCTCCCTCGCCCCACACGAAAACGCCGATGCTCGAAACGAGCAGAAATTACTTAGAACAAGTAACACATCCCTCCGGTCACTATTATCATTATTATTATTATTATTATTGTTATTATTTATTTATTTATTTACTATTATTATTGTCGTTGTAAAGAGATTTACATTAGCTAAAGTTTCGTCCGGAGCGCGTAAGTAGCGGCTCGAAGAGTTTTAGAAGAAGCATTGCTTGCATGCACATCGGTGTCCCGATGTACACTCGCTTTGAGAAACATTCTAAGGTGTATAGCTTACGCACTAGCCGCACACGAACAGATGGAATTAAAACCGCACACCAGTGTAATTATATACACATAGTCACGCTCGGACTCATCGGATTCGGATCGAGTCATCGCGAAAATGTGCATACGGAGCGCCTTACAGGCGCGCGCGCGCACACATGCAATGGCTCACGTGCACACGTAGAGTCGAAGGTGCAAAAACGAGTAAACGAAGAAGGAAAGTGACGAGCGGCAGATCGGCTCTTGACAAGCGATAGAAAAGGAAAGAAGCCGAGGTGCGGAGACGCGCGTGTATGGGGCGCGTTTTGATGTTCGGCGTTGAGAGAATAATCGTTGAGAAAGTCGGCAAAGCAATAGCAAAATATGCACATTTGTCGAGGGACGGCACGACGTCGATAATAATGATGGTAGGGCCGTATTTGCATGGCATTCAATTGCTGATTGAGCGGGTTAGCCATACTATTTGCCAGTTTTCCATCCTTTTCCTAATGAGCAAATGCGAGCTCGCTATCGCAAAAGGAGAGCAAAATTAACGATGTGCCCCGCGCGCGGACGTGTATTAACCTCCATATCGCTCTCTCTCTCTCTCTGTCTCTCTCTCTCTCTCTCTCGCGTTGCTCGTGTGTCCTTACGCGCGCGCACGCACGGGCACAGGCGCGCGCTCCACCGTGCACGTACACGCGCGCAGAGGCGACACAGACCCAGACGGCGCACGGGGCCAAGAATAGCCAAGAGCACGCGAATCTAGCCGTGTCGCATATTAAGAGTACGCGCAGAGACCGTCGTCGTCGTCGGAGTAGAAGAGGACGGAAGGGGGGCGAGTAAGCGAGAGAGCAGTACGACACTGCGGCCAGTAAAGAGCAGAACTAGGGAATCGCGCGCGAGAGCCGCGACGAACGACCGCTCCCCTGTTTAATATAATTTGATCGGAGCGGGCGCGTGCGAGTGTGCGCGCGTGTGTGTGCATGTGCATCATCCGAAGGATCGAAGGCTGTGTACGGCTCGTCTGGACAAGGAACGTCAACGGGGACGACGGGCCAGCTTGCCATCGGCCCGCGCGCCAACTCTACCCAGTGGAAAAAGAAGGAGTATTAAATTAAGGGGAATAGGGCGAGCTCGTGCCTGTGGAGATTATATATACGGAACGAGAGGCAACATCAACGTTATCCGGAGATTTCAGTGAAGAGAGAACAAGAGAGCGAGAGGCAGAGGGAGAGAGATATAGATAGAGAGAGAGAGAGAAAGAGAGAGAGAGAGTGCGTGCGTGCGTGTGTGTGTGCATGTGTGTGTGTGCGCCTGTGTCGCGTGTGCGTAAGCGAGTGAGTGAGCGAGAGAGCGAGAGGGAGAGAGAGCGAGAGAGAGGGGTAGAGAGGGGGGATCACGAGGAGAGACAGATTTTACAAATCGGTATATATGGGGGCAGGCGGCGGTGACGAAGCTCAGCTAAAGAAGCAGAAGCAGCACCAGCCAGAAGAGCTGAGTAGGAAGATCGTCGTGGTGTGCCGGGGGAGCGAGAGGGGCACCAGGTCGAGCCTCCTCCCTCTTAAGGTTTGTTCACTCTTGTCAGTGGATTCCGAGCTCCAGGGTGTACCTCCTCCTTATTTCTAATCTATTCGTCTTCTGGAGAATGAGCGGATGGAGCTGTACTTTTCTCGAAGGGCTATACAGATACTTAGGAAGCGTTTCTGTGCTTGCACGCACACATCCGTGTATAGGGTAACCTATGGCTCATCACCAATTTGAAGGAATTTTTTCATTAGGAATTTTTGAGCTATTTAAAACTTTTTTCAACGGTCTTTGCATTCTCACTGCAAGTGCTAAAAGGTAATGAGAAATATTTGTTTTACTCGGTACGCAACATTCAGCTTGAATCCAATCCGTTAGAAGAATTATATTCATCTTATGAGTGCTTCAGTTGATTTAGTCTGTGAAGTAAACTTACGCTATTATTTATGTGGATCTTTTTTGTCGTATCAGTATGTTTTTATTTTAACTTGCAGTGTGATTTATGGTTGTACATTTATTGATGCTGCAGTTTCTTTGTGCTTATGTAAATTATTCTTTATGAATCCTTTATGTAATAGGATAACAGTGGTACGGTAAATAGATTGGTGAATTTAAAATTATAAAGTAACAATCTATTAGGGAACTAACAATTGACTGTAACACCAACTTTATTTTTAAACCCATTTATTATTTTATTTTGACTTTAAAATAGAATTAGATTCTCAACTTATTAAAAGCAAAACATTTAAAAATATTATTTCAAAATAAAATTTCATAAAGCAATTAAGCTTTTATTATTTTAACTCTGTAATTTACAGTAAGAAAAATAAAAGCAATGAAATCTAAGTATACGTTGGATTACAAATAATAGTAATTATTTACTATCATACATTAATATCAAATTAAATTTTTTAAATAATCAGCTGATACTTAATACAACCGTTTTCATCTTCCATAAAAACAATAGGAAAAGTAATTAATAACACACTCAACATAAAGTTATATTTCCAAAGATGTTTTTATAAGGTTATGTTTTATCAGTTATTTATGGGATTAATTTCTGAATTTAATTTTTTTAAATTATATATATATATATATAGTTTAATAGTTACAACAAAAGTCTTACCTTTTCACAAGATTTATACTATTGCAATTAATTATTAGTTTGCTTCAATCAATTTTATTAAAATCTAAATTGTTAATATTTTACACGATTAGTTTATTAAAATATTTAGTTTATAGTTTTAGTTTTATTTTAAGTTCTGTAATTTTGTATTCAGTAAATAAGTGATAGCCAACAATTTAATCTCATATAAATATTTGAAATAACTTATTGGCTTTTCGCCGAAATATATACAGACATATGTGCAATTTTGTGAAGTCTAATTATCATTAAACTGATATGCTTTAAATAAAATACTAAATTAATAAGGAGCTATAACATGTTTGTATATATATATATATATATATATGACTATACATTTTATGTTAGTATTTTAAAAATGTATAATATATTGAAACATATAAAAATAGTTTTTTGTTTCAATGATATCTCATAATACATCAAATAATTACTTTAGACTAATACATCAAGTCCATTTTAATATTATGACATTTTAATATTTTGACATTTATAAAAAGAATATTTTAACAAAACATTTAATAAAAAAT
Organism: Ceratosolen corneri; assembly: GCA_030522565.1. Classification (NCBI taxonomy): domain Eukaryota; kingdom Metazoa; phylum Arthropoda; class Insecta; order Hymenoptera; family Agaonidae; genus Ceratosolen; species Ceratosolen corneri. The sequence goes on along the minus strand of JAPYYT010012377.1, from coordinate 6,605 downwards.
AAATAATAGTACTAATTGCATTCTCAGTTAAATTAAGGTATTGATGAAAATAGTTTGTGTCATTCATTTTAAGCTATCATTGAAAGAAAATGATTCATGAATGATTTTACAATTCACAAATGAATTAGATTATTGCTTGAAAGTAAATAATACTATTTAAAATACACCTTGTTCTACTGTCAGCTATTTTATTAAATTTTTTGACAAACATATTTTTGCTTATCTCTTTATGAAATGATCAAGCTTGAATAAGTGTGATATTAAAAAGTATTTGATAAATATTTTTCTAAAATATTAAATATATCAATCAAACTTGGTAATTATAAGAATATTGAGAGTATTAAACTTTCTAATAAATAAATATTTAAATTATAAAACTTATTTTTTATTACTAGTATAATAATTACTTTAAATCTGCATATTAAAATTTGATGTTTTCATATTCAAAGTTTTCTTTATAATATTAAACAAAATACAAGTTTAGATTAATTCTGTTATTTTTTACATTAAAACTTATAAAAATTAATTATTGTAAAGATGATTGTCAATTGGATGTTATATTTTGTTTTAAAACTTTATATTCATAATTTATAAAGGTATAATTAATAATGAATGGCTTTTGTAAGATATATATATATATAAAATTGTTGACGCACACATACGCATATATACAACTTTTTATGTAGAGTTTATTCAGAGGTACACCCAAATGAAAATAACATTATGTCATTTAATAAAGTTAATAAATCTTTAGGTCTAGGTGGTGGTGAAGCTGGAGAGGAAATCCTTCAAAGTGGTTTTAAGTGATCTGTGTAAAGGCATTTTACTCGAGTAGTTTGTTCATTGTTTGTTACTCAAAAATACATATAGTGCAATGTCATTGGAGAATAGATCTAGTTCGGCTTTGTTCAAAAGGGCCGAGCAACTTAAGAGATGGGAGCAATCGGAGACTAATAAACAGCCACCACATCCTCAACAGGTGACTAGAAAGATCAAGTTTTCAGCTGATTGCGTTTTTCTGGCTGCTTGTGCAGCTGGTGACAAGGATGAAGTGGTTAGATTACTTGAAAAAGGAGCAGATATCAATACTGGAAATGTCGATGGTCTTACTGCGTTGCATCAGGTAATATGCCTCATAATTTTTGTTTAACGGTTTCAAAGTTGAAAATTAAATACTTTATTCAATTTCAACAGAACTTATCTACTTAGATACTGACCATAAGTTTCTTAAAATTCAGCTATTGAAATACAACCTACTTTTTAATCCATTTAAATATGAAATAATTAACATCATTAAAATATATTAATATATAATATATGTAAAACATGCATTGTTTTTTCAAAATTTAGAAAAATATATTAAAAAAATATTTTTTATGCGCTTAAGAACTGTAAAATAAACATAATTTATTATGAATTTTTAATATTCATATAGTACAAAGTTAAAACTTAAAATAATTTAATGAATATGGTCTTGCAGAGTTAACGCACATTGTAATTTACTTTAAAAGCATTAAATTTACACAAGTTTTATCTAATTGTGAAAATATTTTGTAAACCTTATGAAAGGATGCACATTGTGTGTCATATGCTTAATTTAATTTAACCTGGCAGTAATTTTTGTAAAAAAACGAATGACCGATATAAATACCATTATAGTTTGTATTTATTTTATATTTTTTTTTGAAACAAATTTGACTCCACCAGTGCATATGATAGAGTCTCATCGATAATTATTTACTGTTCAAATGTACGTAAACAATAATGATTATTTATCAAATACTGATTTAACTGTTAACTGTGTTTTGAGTTTCATTCTACCTGCTCATCGACGATCGTGGTCAACGATCCTCTTATATGTGATTCATCACATTGACGATAATAATTAAATTTCATTGATGAATTATAGACTTTTTAAGAACTGTAATACAACGGTAAATCGAACATGAAGTGCATTTGCAATTTTAATTCATGTATTTGTTCGTTAGTTCACTCGTGGCAAAATAATAAACAATTGTATAAAGGAACAGTAATTTTACGCACACTTATTGCTTATCGCTAAGCATATTTTAATATTTATGAAAAAATGTGTATTTAAATATATTTCATTGTGTCTTTTGTCAAAAGTGAATTTATATGTAAAATTGCCGAAGCAATAATTTATCGTTAATAGATCTATTAAAGGAGATTTATTTTCCTTATTCAGAGTATTTGTTTGTTATAAGAGAGTTTATTATTTGCTTACTATATATACTTGTGGGTATTACTTGGAATATTGAATAAGAAATTAAGCCAGTGACAAATGCTTCTTCCATTATGTTTTTTCATTTCTGGTATTCAGATGTTTAAAATGTGTCGGTCAAAGCACGTCATCTGCCGAGACAAGCAATCGAGTTGTATACACATTGCCAATTGGCAAAGAATCTTAGAGCATTTTCTTCTCCTTCCCTATCTGTAAATCCAGTCCCTCTGTCGATTTTCTTAAATATTAGAAAAAGTCGATCGAGAGTGAGCGTTCACATTATGTAAAAGCGTCCGCTAAATATTAAAAAACGATTGTTCTCCGCTATTGCCCATTCACGCTCATGCCTCTATCTTAATTTATTAGCAAGCTCGTGTACGTATTTATTTATTTTTTTTTTCCGATTTAAATAAACTTGTAAATGGATCTTGCTCTCGTGCCCGGGTGGATGCAAAATCTTCCGGTTACTGGAATTCCAGTAGTGATATATATATATATATGCAGGTATCACGCGCGACTTGCTAGTTTCGTTTGTTGATTTTAGGGAAAAGATCAAAGTTCCATTGATTCAGACTATATGCGATATATATATAGAATCCAGTCAGCCGACCATAGGGTGCATTCGAATAAGTAGGTTGAAAAAAATTTATTTTTGTCCCTTGTATTCGAAAGATGTATTCGAAAAGAGAGAAAAAAATCAACAATAGCAGTTTAAGCTGTAGAAATTATTAGACCAATTGCATTTTATTTATTTACCAATTAGAATAATTGCAGCTATTCTTAATAAGTATAATAATTATGCACATCGAGCTAAGGCTTAGTTTTTATATTTAAATTTAATTAATTCGAAATAAAAGTGTAAAATGCGCGCCAATAGATATTTTATAATTGTGATTTGTTTTAATATTATTTAAATATATATATATATATATGTTATTGATAACGAATTCATTAAAATAAAAAATAATTTGACATTAATAAAATCAAACTTAATTTTATTATATATTTACAATGTAAAGCTACGTAATAATAATAATAATGAGTTGACAAAGCAAACGTTCATTGACGATCTTAGACTACTTTGAGAGAAAACAATATTTCTGCTATTTTTATCGATAATTTATAATTAATTACCAACAAATAAGTTGCAATTTTAAAATAAATGTTTAAATCATTTTTTTAAGCCAATACTTTATTTCATTATAATTATGTTTAAATACAAATATAACTTGAATAGATGAAAATAAAATTACAGTTTGATCAAATAAATAATTGTATATGTTGTGTGTACACGTGTTTGTTTTTCTCAAAATAAAACATAAATATAAAATCAGAATTAAAAATTCATTTTAGTACAGTTAATATACACACGCATTTTTATATTATCGATTAATGTTCTTTCTGAAAAATTTAACTGTCATACATTTATAATTGTAAACATATATGGTTTTAGTAATAACTTTTTAATTGTTAGTATTAATAAGAACATCATGATTTTTATTTGAACAATCAATCGTGAAAAGTATTTAATTGAATATTCGCATTAGCATGTTTACGCTCAATTAAAAAATAAAAACAATTATCACCGACTTTTAATTATTTTCAATTTTACGAATAACGGTTAACAAAATTATGCAAAACAAAGACCCACCGATGATTCAGTTCTAATTTTAATTTAAAATAGTTGAAAGAACGAAGTGAAATCTACTATTTCACGATTTCTTACGAAGAATGCAAACAAGGGTGTTACTATTTTTCAGTACATTATATGTTGATGATTTGCAGCACTAGGAAATCTTAAAATATCTCATAGTAATTAGTCCTTGAACAAATATAAATAATATAAAGCATGGGTAATAAAATTAATTCTAGTAATGGCGAAAAAATATATGAAGCGCTCTATTGTAAACTTAAGATTCATCATATTAATTGTCTAAAATTTAAAATCACTTATTTTCAGAGAATTTGAAAATTTTCTAAACTTTAATAACGACTCGTGCTTGTTTTTCCGAATTTTCTCGAAAGTCTATTTTGATATTCAAGTACATCGCTTTCAACATAATATGAAGATTTAAAATTGAAAGACTGCAACAGATCTTTCATAATTTTGGAAAAAGGTTGCGTAAAAAGTAAATAAAACACGTCAAAATTACTTTCAATTGCTGCTCTATCTGCAATTATATTTATTAAAGATGTTAAAAGTTAGATTTCAAAGTTTAAACCATTCAATTTTTTCTTGTTTTTTAATTAAAAAATATATTATACCAACAATGTAGATGATAATTTATTAATTTAAGGATAATTTTTTTGTTTTACAACGGCAAATGGCTTATTAACATAATTAATTTAACGCTTACGACACTCAAAGAAACAAATATCCATATTTAAGCATTTTTTATTTAGCATATTTCTTTTTGTACTTTGATTGCAAATATTTTATATAGCTTTATATGTAGTGAAGAACTCTACCCAACAAAAGACATATACAAGTTACAACAATTTTGTTTATTATAATTAAGGTACATGAATCTATTTCAAATTCTTTAATATAATAATTAAAATATAGTTTGTCTCGTTATAATGTAAAATATAACAATTTTGAAAGAACACTTTCTGGCTATATTGAAATTATCTTCACAATTCGTAATTTTAGATATATTTAATTATTTATTTTAAATTTATATGAATAGTTAATAAATATGTTCAAAGAAGCGAATGAAATATAAAGGAATACGTAGTACATGCTCATCGATTTAAACTAAATGTTAAATTAAAATAATTAAATGTATTTTAGTTATCTATTAATAAATATTTTTATATAGAAAATTTAAATATCGTACAAATTTTAGATGTGTCTTTAAATCTTATCAAATGACAAATAAATATTTTTATAATTTATAATACTGCCAGTTTAACTTAATATTTTTATTATTTAATAATTTTGCATACATAATAATAGTTGTATAATGTATAACTATATTTTTACTGTAATTTTATGTTGTTATTAGATTAAATTTCGGTTAATATATTATAAATGGTTGATATTGAAATATTTCTGATGTATACAAATATCAATAAGAATATTTTTAAAAAATTGGTTCCAATTTGGGTACCATACTTTTTATAATTATTAATAAATTATATCTTCATTTCTTTAAGATGAATGATTAATAATTAAGTTAATTATTATAATTATTATGAATAATTGACAAAATATATGTATTTAAGAATCTATTTATAAATTTTCAAAGAAAAAAAAAACTATATATTCATTAAATTATGTTATCTATTAATAACTAAGCATTTTTATTTAATTAAATAAATGTATGAGATAGTATTGGCTGAAATTTCAATTTATAAAAGCTAATGTGTTATCAATAATATCTATTAAAAAATAGTAAAATATTCGTATAACATATGTAGTAGTATATAAGTACATAAGTAATAAGTGATTTGTTTACATTTGCATTAGTATTGGCTTTTTCATTACACTATACACGAAACATTATTTTATAGAAATAGCGTTTGAATGATTTAATTTTATCATTAATATTATCAACTATAATTGCAAAATTCTATCTAATTCAGTTTATTTTATTTATTATACGTATGATTTTTTGAGTGTACTATCAAATGCTTTTCAAAATTTTTATTCAAAAATAAAAATTAATAAGGTATTCTTAACATCAGCATTTTTTAAATCATACCTCAAATTAAAAGAAAGTCCGAATTATTAAATTTTATGCTGAATATCAAATTCTCTAAAGTATTAATAATTAAAATATTTAAATAATAAAAGAAAAATATTAATATTTTATTTGAATATTTTATAATTTATTTTAAACAATATATTTTATTTTTTCACATTGTGATATATTCTTTTACTAAAACATTTTTATATTGATTTTTCTTAACTAGGAAAGAGTATTTGATATGTTTTAAGTACAATTAATTAATATTAAATCCAGATTATTATCATAATAATAAAACTGCAATGTAATTGATAAGTTAGTTCCTCATTGTCAGTTTGTATGAAATATTTTATAAATATTATCATTCGATATTAATAAAAAAGAGTATTAAACTGTAATTGGTATAGATAAACCATTATAATCTAATAATAAGTTTAGTTATATGAATATTATCGATGACGTGTTCTATGTATAGATTTTGAATTCTTTTTAAACCTAGAGGGTATTGAACGATGTGGAAAAATTGAGTTATTTTTATTGTTGGTTATATACTGTAAGTTTCATTATGTTTGAAATTAATTTAAAATTAAAAGAAAAGTTTTAGGGATATATTGGTATTTTTCGTATTAGTTACATCAGTATTTAATGTTTTTATTGCATATCAATTTTTA
>JAPYYT010010885.1:0-10178 GCA_030522565.1 Ceratosolen corneri | reverse complement strand
ATGATGATGATGATGATGATGATCGTGATGTTTTAGATTGAAGTAAGTAATCACTTCTTCAGTTTATCAACATATTTTTTTATGTAATAAGTGCTTCTATCATTTATAGTATCATTTCCTTTAATATCTTCAATAATATATATGTTCTTTAATCGGAATATTTCATTAAAATTTAACAAAAACCATATGTAGAGCTATTTTTAATTAATCGGTAAAGGTTGTATGTAGAATTATTGATAGGTAGAGAAAATCTTAACTATTCTGTGAATGTATTTATTATTTAATTTAATGAACTTGATGCGATTTACAAATTTGTTTAGCAAACATTTTATAAATATTGTACTGTAAATGTGTAGCTTGGATATTAATAAAAATATGTACATTAAAAAAAAAAAAAAAATTAATTTTACCTTCGGTTATTTATATTTTTAAAATAAACAAAGGATAAATTGCTCTTATGTACAATCGATTTTATTTTTAACTATTACAAGAATAATTTCACGTATCGAAAATTAAAAAGTTCCTTTCAGAACCATGCTTTTTAATCATTGTTCTATTAAATGTTTTATTCTTAAATTAAAAATAAAATGTATAACTTAGCTGGAAACTAAAATTGTCAAAAATTATAAACTTTCATTGAATATTGTAATTACAAAATTATAGTACACAGTCGAATAATGATTACGATAAATTTCTTACTATTAAGTACTACTAAGTATTACTAAGTAATACTAAGAATTAAGTACTACTAACTAGTACTTTTAAACATCTAAAAATAATAAAGTTTGCAATTATTGAGGAAATTTAAATAGAGTCAATCTAATAATAGAGACGAAAAATTTATCAAGTAATTAACACAATATCTTTACCAGTGTAAAGATACACGCACGCACGCACACGCGCACGCACACACGCACATATATATATATATATATATATATGACTGACAGATTTGTTATCATTTTTTTTAGTTATCTTCTTTTTTCAGGAACTCGGGGGCTCGACTCAGTATACTACGAATAGACGAACTACGTAACGGGCATACTTAAGCGCATGTAACACTCATCGAGTGCGCGCGCGCGGGCGCGTGCGAGAGAGAAAGAGAGAAAGGGTGTGTGTGCGCCTGTGCGCGTGCGTGCGTGCGTGCGTTTGCGCGTGTGGGCGCGCGCGCTTGTGTGTGTGCACCATGTATGCGCGCGTACGTGTGCATGCATTCTCTTTGGGCTGCACAGAGCCGCGCAGAGTAATGCCAGGTTGGTGCCCCCGTCAGGGTGAACGAACGGGTACGCTAAGGCAAAAGCAAACCCGGTGCACCTTTCCACCTCCCCTTTCTTTTCTCTTGTCCTCCGCGAACGTTCTCTTAGCACCAGCCTCCTTCTTGCAATACCGCACTGTGAAACCTTCCCGTAAGTATAACTGACGTCACAAAAATCATAAAATTAAAAAAATTAGCCAGTATTTTAATCAATATCAGCAAGGTAATGATTCCAATAATTTTTTCAATTCAAATAGCTATCTGTATATTTCTATGTATTTTTATACGCAACGTGTAGGTAAGACGCTTGTTGTTTAAAATTTTAGAACGCTCGTAGTATATATCCCACGAAGAATTTGGAATTTCACGTAGTTTTTAATAAAAATGATTAATATATACGAATAAAAAGATTAATCCACCATTTCAATCAATTGAGTATAATGGAATTGTAGATGTACAGTAAAAATATTTTATAAAAACAAAAAAAATTTTATAATTACGGAATGTATTCGGTACAACTGAAACTAAAAATGCAATTGTTAACCGAGAAAATTTAGAAAATATTTAGGTTTAAATAAAGAGCAGTACAAGATATAATTAGTAGTAACATAGAAAAACATACAGGTAACATGCAAGATACAATTAATATACAAGATTTCGTGAATATGGAAAACTTCTGGCCATCTAAGAAAGTAATTAATAATATAATTGGTATTTAACTTCGTGGTTTGAAATACAAAGCTTAAAAGGTTTTTAATTGGTAAAACTACACATTATAATGAAATTCCAAATTAATATTTAAAAAAATATTTACGCATCACAAAATCAACTAACATAGTTATTTGAATTATTTTAAAAATTATTGTACAGATATTGACTGGTTGCAAGTTAAATGGATCGAGCATCCATCGTCGAGCATGCAAGTCTTTTTAGTGTCTAATAAAAATAGTTTTGTATTTAATCTCTTGTCATTCAACAAATATATAATGTTTAAAATACTTTCACGGAAAGATTTTGATATTTTCGTATAATTATATTTAGAAAAAAAGAATTTTTTTCATAATTTAACAAGAAAAATAACAATAATTCACGATGAAAGCGAAAAATGTAAAATAATTTTTAACAAATTTCCAACAAATATTGGTCATTATGTTACGCAGTATCTTACAATATCACTTTTATGAAACTGATATTGATTTTACTATAAAATTAATTTTTACATAATTATTTATATAATTATAATTAATCATTATATGTACACCAATACTCCAGTTCTATTCTCTAAAGTAATATACTTATTTAATAATGCATTCGTTTATATTTCTTATTTACTTGCAATTAAATTAAAGTTGAAATTTTATCACGAATAATATAATGTGAAATAAATCTATAATATAACAACCACGTTAACTTACTTAACTATTAGATAAATTTGATCATTATTTAAATATAAATTTACTTCAATTCTTTTTCGATTTCAAAATTACATACATAAATTTTATTTATTTTATTAATATTATATAAACAATTATTATATATAATTACTTTTTGATGATCAGTTGTATAATTTTTTGAAATATTATCCATTGGCACTATAAATTAAACAATTAATGAACAATAATAATAATTCATAATTAAAAATGATATTAAAGTTTAAAATGAAATTCCGTTTTAAATGGTGTAAAAAAATTGAATAATCTCTTAAAATATATCACATTATTATAAATCTTTTGTAAAAAGACTTCGGACTTCAATATCTTATGATTAAAATTGTATTTACAAATCTATTTTTAAAGAATTTGCTTTAAATATTTTTAATAATAAATAATTATTGCTTTTAAAATTTAAAAGCCTTACCACTTTCAGATAAATTAATAAAATAATTATGACAAAAATTCATTGGGATAAAAAGATAGAGATAATATTGAATGAGAAAATATTATCTATGAAACCAATCAATTTATAAATTTACAATAATTTGAGTATTATTATTTATATTTAATAATAACAAGAAAATTTTTACTTTAGACTATTTAATTAGCACATACATTTATTTTGGATTAAGTACTATCAATTGTATTATAAATCAAATATATTAAATATTGTATTAATTATGAAACATTAAACACTTTCTATTATAAGTCTAAAATTATGATTATTATTTAACCAATGTCAATCTAAAATTTACAATATTAAAGCTATAAAAATATTTAAATGTATGTGTTTTTATAAATGTCTAAATTTTATGATTTTAATATATCAAATAAATTTCGATTGTAAAAAAAATATTGAGACTAAATTACCGTGATTAACAAGTCTTAAAGAAAATTATTTTAACATTTTTTCAATAGCACATACAGGAAATAATAAAAATATATTAGTTTAAATAGATTTTGTTTGCATTATTTATAAACAATACGATTTATTTATAAAAAACTAATAACTCGATGTAAATTATGTAAATGTGTAAATGTAATAATTAATGATATAAATAATTAAATGTGTAGTATAGGACACTATATTAATTATCATCCTTTTGTTGTTAATTTTTTTTTTAAAACGTAAAAGAGTGATAATTATTTTATATGAGTTAAATATTATTTGAATATTATTGTATTATATCGAAATATCATTGTCCTATAATATTGAATTTTATTGGAGTTTTCTTTAAGATATGTTAAAATACTTTAATTATAATTGATCATAATTAACTAAATAATTAACTAAATTAAATGATAATAGTTTTTCAAATTTATTATGTTAACGAAACAATAAATAATAGTTTTTTTTTTTGTAATGATTAATACATACAAAACATAATTGAAGATAAAAATACAGAAGTGACACATTAATAAGTAAAATGTTAAAAAAGAATGTTTTGTGATTCTCAGCAATTATTCATTCTTCTTAATTGCTGTTAATGAATTTAATTACTGTAATAGCTATTTAATTAAGATATCTATTTAAAATAAAATGAGTCCATTTTAATCAAAAAATTAATTATATTCTTTCAATTGATTTTTTTGTAATCGTTATCTTACGTTTCTAAATCAGACATAGTTATTTGCATATACAAAAATTTTGTTCGATACCGATTATACTCCAAAAGTTTTGCATTTATTTATTTATATTATTTTAATTTGGAAAAAAATTATTTTAATTATATATAAATTTCTTAATTATTATTATTTATCATAGCATGGTTAATTTTTCTATTTCATTAATTTATTTAATAATTTTTTACTTTTAGCCTAGAGAATAGTTCACAAATTATATTCAATCAATTTAACATATACATTTTATTATTTAATGTTTATACTGGATTTAATGTATTTAAATTTTATAATACATTTCTGGTAGACTAAATGTTTAAATAATTATTGGTTTTTTGACCTAAATAAATTTTTTTTAACTAACAGCTTGAATAAATAAATCGTTTATTTATTTTATCTATTCGTTTGCTATAATTGTTCAAATTTTTATTTTTAATTATACAAAAGTTTTAATCGCATCGTCATGTATTATTATTATACGTATTATTATACATATTATTGTACGTGATAATAACTTTTAAATATTTCTCACCTAGCAGTTGTCCATGAAATTGATATTTTTGTTTTTACAAATGTACAAACTTTGGCATAAACAATTTTATTATTAAAGTGTTTAGTAATTGGTCATTGAATATCATCAATTTCTTATTCATTTTTCAGAATGTACTTAAAATAACATTTTTTAAAATAAAACAATAAAATGTTAGATAATTTTAATTAAACTAATATAATATTATTTTATAAGATATTTCCTACTTTGTGAATATTATTTTCTTAATATTTACATTTTAAAATTATAAACAAAGTATTACTGAATTTTAGAAATAGATATCATAAAAGATGCCCTAAAAGATTCATTTCCCTTAATTTTTTCATTAATTTTGTTTTTAATATTCAAAAACATTTATCAAATCGTTAATAAATTTTTTTTATAAATATATATATTGTTATTACTTAAATTCAGTAAAATTACTATTTCATTTATATTTATTTTCAAATATTGAAATTTTCCTCTACATTTAAAAATAACTTATTATAAAATTATTTATTACAATAAATATTAATATTTTACGTACTTTTCTGTATTAAATACTTGTATATTTAAAAAAATTTTTTTTGAAAAGAAAAAATATTTTTTCCTTTGATTATAGATTTTTTTTTTTTATTTGAAAGTCGAAGTCAAAATCTTTCATTTTACTTTTTCCTTACTATCGCTATTCTTCCAGAACCTATCGATATCTATTTATTATATAATAAATGATACCAAATAAATGATGTTTATTTTTATAAATTAATACTACATTGGTGTAATTATTATGAATAATAGCGGTACATATAGTAAATATTAAAAGTATTGTGAACGAAAATCCTAAATTTTTATATATTATTACTAATGAATAAATATTTTTAATATGAAAATTACTTTAACAGTATTTATTCTATGCTCATTATTATAATTTACATTTTTTTATGAATTCTGCAATACTATTATTTATAACTTTTTTATTTAAAAATATAACATTAGTACAATTTAATTTTTTTTTTTACACTCACTCTTATTATCAATGAATGATTCAACTATAATTTATTGTTTGCTATTAAATTATTTAGCGTAAAATTAATAGCGAGGGTTTATATATAAAACTTATTGATATTCATTCATAAGCCTATTAATTGTAAATTACTGTTAAAAATTATAATATTAGTTTATAAGATAAGCTGACGATGTAATAAAAAACAGTAGATACAATAGTAATAGTACTGATATAGTAAAAAGTTATAGTAATAAAAATGTATGTATTTAAATTTGATTTAAAAATAATTTTAATTTTAATCAAGAATTGAGAAAATATTAAAAATATTTTTAATTAATTTGTAATAATTATAAATAAAATTTATCTATCTGAACTAAAACAGTTGTAATTTATTTATATTGCAACGTAAACACCAAAATAAATAGTTTTAAAAGTGATTTATTTATGGTAATAAATTTAATATTTAATATTTTATAAGCATCGATATACTTAATTAGACTAAAAAGGAAGAATAATTTTTGAATAATATTTTTTTTGCTATATGTAATATAAAATTGTTACGAAGGAAGTTACATTGAAGTGAGTAATCAAAAAATATTATTTTAACGTAGAGAAATAACGATATCATTCGTGTTGCGTTTTAAAATGATTCTAAAATGTTCATTATGTATTAATATTCAAAGTATAAAATTTTATATAATAAAAAAATTGTTTCCTTTTAAAAGTTCAGCAGCATAATTTAAGCGATATTTTAGTTAATAAGTGCCAATTTGTTATTTTTATCATTAAAATTATTGGCAATTTCATTAATCTTGTAAAATTTCTTTGTTGCTCTATCATGTATTTTTCTACTTCGCGTAAATCTAGTTTTGCGCAAGAATTATAAAATGAATTATTTATTTTTATTTGTCGAATCAATTTTAATTAAAGTTTTATTTCACGTTATTATACATAATGTTATATAATGCAAAAGTAGGGGGTAGGTGGAATTTCTCATAATTACAATTGCACGTATGCGTTTGAAAAGCAGATGAAGCTATATGTATTGCCAAAAAGGTAATAATGACGAAATGATCGAGATTTTGAGATTTAGCCCAATTGGAGATTATATGCGATTACCATGACAATAAAGTTAAAACGACGAAAACGTTTTTGGCTTATCGAAGAATGCGTAGATACAGCAAGGGCCTTTACCTCGCGGTACCTAATAGTTAGCGTAAATCATAGTGGTCTCTATCATCCTCTGGCCCTCTCACATCCACCCATACTGCTAAATTCCGACAGTGTATATAAGAATCATCGGATGCTTCCGAATGCTCTAAAATGACGGAGCAGGCTCGGCCATCCATGCAACTCCAACAACTCTCATAACGATGCGGCCTACTCAACAAGGCTCATTTGGTGAACGTTGGCCGCCCGCTCGCCGGTCAGCCTCCCGATCGATCCTAGATAATGTTAAGGACATCGAGTACTATAGCATAAAATAGGCTTAAAGATGCGTTGATTAGAAAAAAAATTTAAGCAATCAGGCATGCTTGCTATAAGCCAAAATCTGATGGAATAAAGGTTACGCGAGAGAGAGATAGATAGATAGAGAGAGAGAGAGAGAGAGAGAGAGAGAGAGAGAGAGAGAGAGAGAGAGAGTGAGAGATTGGCGTGCACGACATTCCTAGGATGTGGAGCGAGAGCGTTGGTTCGCACTCGAAGGGTGCACAAGCAGGAATGGAATAGAAGGGAGATGAAAGCAAGGGAGAGAGGGAGGAGGCAGGAAGAGCTAAGCGGCGGCGCGCGCGCGCGCTTCATCGAGGCCTCGGACTGTTTGGACGGAGCCCCGAGCCCCGAGCCCCCAAGCCACGAGTCACGAGCCTCAAGCTTCAGTCGAACGCGCGTTTACAAGCACGCGACACGCGCGATGTTCTTCTTGGCTGGTGCCGCGCGCCCGCCAAAACTACCGTAAAGCGCTACGACCACGTGCTTCGCGCTGCGCACCCTCATCCCAATGACGCTCAACTCGCTCCGATCGGCCCCAGTGCTTCGCCCCGCGGACCCAGTCGATTAGTGTACAATGACAGGCAAATTGTGTTGTTCTCGTTGTTGTTACCGCCGCTACTACTTCTGTTTAGTCTTGTTGTTCTTGTTGCCGTTACTGTTGCTGCTATCGTCGTCGCTACCACCCCCGTTCCTGTTTCAGCTCTTGTTCCTGCCGCCACTGTCACTGATGTCTCGTACCTCTTGCCAATTGGTGAGTAGGCCGCATAAGTTTATCCTTTCTCAATAGACTTGCCCTCGTAATTGGCCCTCGGCAGCTCTGTTTCTCATCTCGTTTCGGAAAACAGGCTTTTCATTGATGATTTGAGCGCTAAAGCCAAGCGTCATTCCCTCATGAGATTGCAATTATATGTAATTGATCGTAGATAGTTCGTGCTTACGATCAAGCGCATATACGATTCAATCGCCAAAAATAATCGATACGATTGAGAGGCTAAATTTTTGGTATCGTGCTTATTAAACGAAATTTCACTTTTTTTCTTTTCTTTTTTTTTCTTTCCTTTTTTTTCACCTATCGCCTTTACAATTACACTTGCCACGACGCTTTTCTGCAACAATATTAATGAACGCGAATGCTACATCGAGCAATGTACACACTTAATGTAAATATGCATCTAATGTAGCAATATCACTCTAATCTATTTGACTTTCTATATCTTTTATTGCTTACATACAATGAGTATTTTTTTTTTTTTTTTTTTTTAATCCAGTACGGTGATAATAATAATTATAACTTATCGAAATTGGCTCCACATTGTTTACGAATGTAAAGATCATTCATAAAATATGAATGATAAACGAAGGATAGTTTTATGTAGAGTTTAATCAATTTGTGGTAATTATGTAAACACGGCTGAGCTAATAAACGAAAAATGTTTCATTTTATAGTATAAAAATCTAGTTCATTTTTTTTTTTTTTGTAAAGTCACTCTATCTATTTATTTATTTATTTATTTTCTTTTTTCTTTTTCTTCTTTTTCCCTATAAATCAAGTGATTAATCAGTAGGAGAATATTGCTAGCAAATAAAGCAAATGCCGAATAAAAAGGATAGAGTGTGATTTTGAGCATTAGATTATTGATTATTTTATTGATTAGATGCGTGGTGCTCACGAGGGAAAAGGATAGAAGATGGCTTCGGCTTTTATAACAGGTATGGAATAGACGGACGCGGGGCATTATTGAGCATTGTCGGAGCTCGAGTTAAGATAGAGCTCGAGAGAGTGGGAAATGCTGTACTGTTTGTGCGCGGCCCTGCGGGGTCTCTGACCGCCCGTCCGCGCCTCTCAACTCGCCGAGTTCAGAGTAAGAGAGAGAGAGAGAGAGAGAGAGAGAGCTTGTCCACAGTCTTATGTCTATAGACCTGTATACAGATGTGCAAGCAAGCGCGTACACTCAACAACTCTCTTTTTATTATTTTATTTTTTTTTTATTTTTTCTTCGATGCTAATTCCTATCTTATCAAAGGACCATTACTGGTTTATAGGTTTACTTTTAGAGAAATTACTTCTTTCAAATATAGACATATTTTTTTAATATCGAATTCTATGTGCTTTAGCTAATTTAGACTTCGTACGCTTTAAATTTTTGTCAACTAATCCGCAAAAATTATAATAATAAAATAACAATGTCGTTAATAATTATTATGCTTCGATATAATTGTTATAAAAGGCATAATACAATATACACATGAAATGAAATAAACATTCGATAAACGTTCAAATAAATAAAGCAACTGTATACGAATCAATGAATTAAAATAGTTGGAGATTGTAATTTTGCAAATATTACTTAATAATGTTTCTATCTATGGTATACTGTTTATGCATCATATTCATATCATGTATAATGCACGTAATAGAGCACGTATATCTACATATATGATTGTATACACAAATATAGGTTTGAAGTAGAGTACGTAGGATAGTCCATTATCATAGATTATGTGATCGAAAACTAGAAAGAATACATTTTTTACGCTATTATGATTTTTCTTTCATTTTTAAATATAAACATACATAGTAATATTAATTATTTAACGTATTTGAAATAAAATTAGTACAATTAGTTTCTTAAATGTGAGCATTACAAATGTTGAATGTGTAATGAATAATTAAATAATTATTCATCAAGTATCGTAGTACTATAGTCAAATAGTATAATAGCTGGTGCAATTGTAGGCATACTTATTTCATGAAAATTCGTTTGAGCTAACAGAAATGTATCACAAGTACTTGCAGATTAGCAACTATAAATGATTTATATAAGATATTATATATATATATAT
>JAPYYT010010867.1:0-12869 GCA_030522565.1 Ceratosolen corneri | reverse complement strand
GAGTTCTTTCAAGTTAATGCAGTCAGACAAGTAAAAACATAACTTCAAGGAAAAGATAAACCGTCAGGAGTCGAAGTTCCAACGCCCAACTGACAGTACCCGCTCAAGCCCCCTTTTATAATCAATCACTTGGCCTCCGGCGCGAATCTCCAAACTTTCGCTTGTGCGTGCAAAATACGCTCACATCTGAAACTCACCGGTACTTGAAGTACTTTTATAAAGCAAATCTTTTTTTTAAAAGTTAATTATGGATCAAAAATTCCGTAAGAACATACCATCGCTCCCCTTAACGAGTCCAAAATGTATCCGTTTCTTCATAAATATTACAAAGCATTTGTGAATTTTGTTTTTTAGTTACATTTAATTACAATTATAAGAAATAGGTTAAAGACACTTAAGCTAATAAAGAGACTGAGAATAAAATTAACTATGAAATGAGATTATAAGTATATATATACTGTTTAACAAATTACACTAATTAATATTAAATATGACAATATTTTATAGTAATTACATTATTCCGGTCAAATATTCTAATATACTAATTTTCTTTGAAATAAAAATATATAAATTAATTTGAATTACATCAAATTTTAAAGAATGGTGTTATGTATTTACGGCTAATAAGTAAAGGTTTTCCTATATATATATATATATATATACAAACTTTGTCCTTCCATAGATTTCTATCGAACAATAGTTTCTGATGAAAATGTAAAGGGTTAAAATATAATGTACATTTCGTATGTATAGTGTGATCATCTTCTTTAAGTTTAATTAAATTGAATCGAGGTTTAAGTACCCTCTTTTAATCGTCTTTTAATGCTCTAACGGTGTACGAGTTCTTAGAAGTTCTGCCTCTATCTTTGTTTTATTCGTCTCTTCTTTTGCGATTTTATATATGTATTTGTTCGAGAATAACAAGTTTTGTTTTGCCAACCAACGAAAATCAAAACTAAAATAGTAATATTGCAATACATATACTTCTATTTTTATCCACAAATTAATTTTGTTTAATAATTTTAGAAATTCATTAATGTATATAAATATATATAAGGCAATTGAATAATTATTTGAATTAGGATATTTGAAAGTTATTTTATAACAACAACAAAAATTTTAAGTTTAAAATAATTTAAAATCTCATAATATATATAAATATATTTCTTATACGAGTAAAAACAGCAGTTACAAAGCTTGTAAAGTTATCTACATTTCCATCATTCAATTCTGAAAATTAATTTTTTTAATTATCAAGTCATTTACAAGTCTAGTACCGTATTTGTTAATAACTACTAAAAGATAAAACCAATAAGCTTTTCGAAATAAACACTATTACTTGAAAATTTTTTAGAAATTGACATAAGAGTATATTATAATACAGTATTTACTATAATTATTTATTATAATTATTGAAGAACTAACATTGTTTTGATAATATAATATAGAAATTTAATTTTTGTTAAATGTAAAAAAATATTATGATGATTAAAAGACGGTTTTTATTATGCTAAGCAAGCTTTATTAGATTCTCTTTAAGAACTTATCGTTACAGAAATATATAGAATTCTTCTGATAGAAAAAAATAAAACCAAATAATATAGTGATAAAGATATAAATATTATGGCATTTGAAAAATCTTATTCATTCTGGATCGAGGACCTCAGTAGTAAATAGCTACCTTGAATGTTCCACTTGATATATTATTTTTTTGTATCTTTACATACTATAATTTTAAATACTTGTATAGAGTAAAATATAATTTGTGATCATTATTTAAATTTTAATTTCATTTATTAATTCTATTTTATTGTTAGATGCTATAATATTATAATTTATTTGGAATTAATAAATAACTTAACCTCATAGAATAATTCAAAATGTTAAGTAAATATCATTTATTAAATTAATTACAATTATAAAAATGGATATTAAAAAATATTTACAAACAATATTATTTAAATATATAAAATATATATAATTAAATCAAAATAAACTAATAGTATAAATTATACACGAAATAATTAATTTTAAATATAATAATTTACTTAAATTAAATAACATAAAAAAACGTTTCATTATAATATTTTTTTTACCCTCTTTGAAAGTTTATGAATTGTAATCTGCAGTACTATTAATTTTTAGAATAATACTATAATAACAAATAGATATCAATCAATACACAATAATATTTCGACTTAAAAGTAATATCATTTTAGGATATTCCACAAATTATTTTTCAACCTAAAAACTGTA
This sequence comes from Ceratosolen corneri, assembly GCA_030522565.1. Lineage (NCBI taxonomy): Eukaryota > Metazoa > Arthropoda > Insecta > Hymenoptera > Agaonidae > Ceratosolen > Ceratosolen corneri. The sequence continues at coordinate 10,613 of JAPYYT010010867.1, read as the reverse complement.
CTAACAGTAAAATTTTTATTGTTAATATATATTTCTTAGAATATTCTTTTATTTATTTTTAACATTTATAAAATATTTACTTGAAAAATCTTAAATTATCTATAAAAGTTCGTATGGTTATAAAATAAGATTAATTTATTTATTAAATTAAGTGTAATATTTATCTTAAACAGTTTTTTTTTTAACCAACAGATTAATAAGTTTTATTATTAACGATTTATTTAATAGTTCTTTTCCTATAAATACTATTATTTTAATACAATTATTTTCTGGATATTATATTTGAAATTCATACTACACGTATATTTATGATTTCCAACATAAATTTCAAAGTAGTTTTTTTTTTATTTTATTGAGATGACGTTCGAAATTAATGGAATATATTAATTTGATATATACATTTTCACTAATAAATGTTTACAGAAAAAAATCATTACAATAAATAGTTTAAAAACTTATAACTTCTTCTTCTTTTTTTAATTAAAATTCTCAAAGTAATATTAGTACTGTAATACCATTAGTATTATTAAAATATTAGTAATATTACCATTTAGAATACAATGAACTATAACAGCAATTTAATTTATCCTAAAAGAAATTTATATTTGTATACTTAATATAGTTTTCAATAATAAATCTCGGATATTTTAAGATAAAAAATAAATAATAATTTTTACAGTTTTTAACATTATGCAATATGTAATGGGTAGTAAATAGAACGACTAAATGAAAAAAGAATACACTAAAAAAAATACGCAGAAAGAGAAAGAGGCGTATTGACAAAGAATAAACAGAGAAAGTCGAATGAAAAAACGTATGGATGCTTTACGAAACTTTAATTACTTTTGAGAATGTTAATTAAAAAATTCAGTTCTTCAATACTCTTAACAACTAATTAACGAATGAATTCAATAAATAAAACATACGAATGTGTTGGCTATTAAATCAATATTGTTATGAACAGATATAATTTATTAAATTAGAATTTTCTAATTATTAATATAAACAAAACTATTCAAATATCGATCTATTATTACCATCTATTATTAATCAAAGGTATTAATAAACATAAAATTGAATGGATAACATAATTGTCTTATTATATGGAATACACTATATGTAGTATTCATAATTTTATAATACAATATAAATCACTTAACTTTTAACGAATCAATCATACTGAATTCATACTAACATGAACTAAAATAATATTTATATAAAACAGAAAAACTTGCATTTGTTTATTTTCAATGTATATAAATTTTAAAATACCTTTCAATTTTATAATAATTATCGAAATTTTATTTCTTTTATCGTAACAAACAGTTAAATGAATATTTTATTAACAATATATTATAATTTTATTTAAAATAATAGACATTTAATCGTGCTATTATAATTATTTATGTGATCATGAAAGTTTTATTCGTCTTAATAACAATTTATAAAAGCGATACAGATAACTTATGATAATATATTTATAAAAAATATTGTAAACCACAAAACTATTAGTAAGCTTTTATTATTAAATGAATTAGATTCATTAACGATATTAATTATTAACGATTATTAATTGATAAGAAATGTTGTATATTAATATATATAAATACAACATATTAAGTAATATCAATATTTTGTTAACTACGTATATTATGTATAATAATCAATCTAGTTAAGTCATATAATAAAAATTTATATAAACGAATAGAGAGTACTGTTTGTAGCTTCTATATTCATTATTAATTTATTATATAAATAAATTTAAAAACCAATACCTTAAAAAAATCTTACTACCATACATAAAGAAGAAAAGTGTGTAATAATAATTTTTAATTTACTTAGCAACAGACACATACGAATACTTCTTTACACATTAATCACTACAATTCAATATTAAATTTTTTACGTTTTTATGTATAAACCTATTTTTCGTAATATAATTATTTTATTGACTGCTCGTCTCATAAATGATCATTTTTTAATATTTTTATAATTAATTTCATTCTCCATTAATTAATCTATTTTTTTTTTAATTTTAATTAAATATTCATACAATATAAAAGAAAAAAAATTATACACAATTTTGAACGATCCTTTCCTATTTTTAAGATTTTAAGCCTATAAATTTCAATTGAACATATGATACAATGAAAGAAGATTATTTGAATAATTATCAAATTATGAGTATCGAGAATTATTAATAAATTAGTTTATATATTTTTAATTTTTTATTTTATGCAATTAATTCTTTCAATAAATAATGTGATGTAAAAAATATAATATTTAATTCTTTAAAATGATTTAAATTGTAATAATAATAATAATTAATTCTGTTAATAAATAAAGTTATATATAAAAATTTTTAATAATTTAGAAAAATAGTCCAATTTTCAAAAGTTGTATTAATCCTGCTGGTGTTATCTTAAAAATTATGTAACTAAATGTAATTTAAAAATGTAATTAAAAATGTTTTACAATGAAATTTTAAATATTTTATAAGAAAAGAGGATTATATATCTGATATAACACAATATAAGTAGAATCATGTATAATATTTTTCAACAATGTAAAAAATAAAATATATGACCTACTGAAATACAATATAAAAGAAATAAAAAAAATTTAACTATTATGTAAATTAACTATTCGATATGCATGTATCTACGTGTGTCTATATATATATAAATATATATAATAAATATATTAATACTGTTACTAATGTTACTTACTACTAATTATATTGGTACTGTTGATTATTATTGTAAAAATAATAATTTTTTCATGAAAATTTGGAATATTTTTAGACCTAAGCGAAAAATTTTTGTTTTCATTTGGATAAATTCAATAATGAAAATAGTTATTTTTCTTCTTTCTTTTTTTAAATAGTCGTTGAATTAATAAAAAATGATCTGGTTATATCACGCTATTATTAAAAATTATGATATAAATTAAATTCTTGTGGGTAATTCAACCAAATGGTTGAAGTAGTTTTTGAATATTTTTTAAACTCGAGAGATCATAAAAATAGTTGGAATAAATTGTAACTAAATATTTCAAAATTTTTTAAATATTTTTTGAAAGATGATGATACTATCTTCTGAAAATATATTAGAATTATTAAAAATATTTTTTCACAAAAGAATTTATGATCATTAAATGTAAAAATTTCTTCTTTTTACATTTACGATAAAATTTTACATTTGCAGACTTTCAATTTTTTCCCGTAAATTACACATTATATAAAACTTATATATACTTTTAATGTGTGTAATTATATAAAAATTAGTATACAGTTTTTAAATTAATCAGTAATGATTAAATGATTAAAAATAATAAATAATCATTTTCAATTAATTAATAGCAGTTTTTAAATAATATCAACTAAATCTTTTGTTATTAATACTGTAGTAATATATATAATTTAACAATTTGAATATACAAAACGCATTTTAATTTTACGTATGAGAATAAACAGCTTGACATAGGTCTTCTATTAATAATCGAAAATTAAAGGAAAATTTTGATTTTATTTAAAAATATTATCATCAACATATTATCAACCCATTAAATTTCATATCCTTAAGTTAGTCAATATTAATCAGAGTAACGTGTAATGGCGAGGATGATCATTAAAGATCTTTATGCTAGCGTAGTAAAAGCTGCAGCCGATAGACGTTAATCCCCAAACTCCCTAACTAATATCGTTTTATTCTGTTGCAGATTTAATGGTAGGTTTAATATCAGTGCTAACAGATATCGTGTGGCGATCGACGGTCTCGTGGTATGCAGGAAACGTTGCCTGCAAAATAATAAGGTTCATGCAGGCTGTTGTCACGTACAGCTCAACCTATGTCCTCGTTGCTCTCTCTATTGACAGATACGATGCCATTACGCGACCGATGAACTTTTCCAGGAGTTGTGAGTATAGCCGCCCTTCACTTTCCTCTTGCTTTATACTTACGATGAGTTTTTATCATTCTCTCACATCCGCAAGCGTTCATGTATAATTTAAGAATTTTATTGACTTAAATACACTCTTACAATAAAAATCATAAAACAGCTATTATCGCAGACGATTTCTACTTAGAAAAAAAATACATTTTTATGATAGTTAATTCATATTATTGTTAATACATATACTATTGTGAAATATGTTTTCGTTTATGTAGAATAAATATGAATGGATTGTTAATATAGATATATTAATAATGTTACTTTGATTAATAGTACAAATTAATACTGCTTATTCCAAATATTCATTATATACTTATCCTATAATGTTAATATTAAAAAGAAGCCTTTCAAAATTTATACCAGACAAAGTAGTCAAACATTAATTTATTGCCAAAAATGTTGGTTAGATATCATAATAGATAATATATAAGACTTCCTATTTTTTATATTACTATATAAACTGACTTTAAAATGCTAAAAATATAATTCAAAAATATTTTATTTTTGTTAATAAAATGTATACTCACATATTTAAGAATTACATCAAATAATAATATTTGCTAGCTCTGGATTATATTAAGAGGAACCTCTGTATTTCTATCTCTTATATTTCGTAAAATTATACTAATGAAGATCCTTTAAAAATATGTATTCAGATGTAGAATCGAATTAGTATTTATAGAGTAAGATTTACGGTACAATATTTTACTATTCAAGGACTGTTTTCTAAATTTTATACACAATTAATATTTATTAAATTAAAGTTTATAAAACTCTTTAGCTCTTATATAAGTATAATATTTTTCTCCATTTTGTGATCATTTAGGAATATAATTTTTTATTTACTTCTATTTATAATATCTTTATGGTATAAACTAAATTTTTTCATATAACGAACTGATAAAAATTATTATCTGAATGTAATTTTAACTTGTACTGTATGTCACATTTATTTACATATAATATATAGTTTGGCTATTATAAAATTGAATTTTGTAAAGAATGTTATTTTATAAAAATTTGTATAAATAAAAGAATGTTATTATGTATTAGCATATTATTTATTTTTTAATATTACTTTTTTAAAATGTAAATACTTAACACGTGTTGCATTTAATTTTATACATCATTAAAATATAATTATATTACTCTAAATATAGTAGTACGTTCTAAACTTGTATATAAAATTGTATATAAAATATATTTGTCAAAATTATAAACAATTGAAAAATATATATTTTTTTCAATAACTCAATTATGTAAAACAATATTTAAAAAGAACAAGGGGATTTATAAAATGAAAATAATCATTAACATTACTTGAATATATTTGCATGATATTGCAATAAATATAATTGTTCACACTAGGATAATATTAAAATAAATATATGTAATATAATATGTAATATATAATATATAATATATAATATATAATAATTATAAGTAATATAAAATAATATCTACAAATGAATAATGTATTATAAATAATAATATCTTTATATAATACTAAAATAATACTTGAATAAGATATTTTTTGTAATAAATTTGAATATAAAATATCACAATTGAATATATTATCATATTTAATATTTGATTTTCTATTTTACAAAGAACAATATGTTAATAAGTACAACAAATAAAACGATTATTTAATAAAATATGATAAATTAATGTAAGTTCGTTGTTTCCAGTAAAAAATTTTCGTGTATGATTTCGGTTCTGTAGGAATTTTTCGCTTAGAATTTCATTGTCAAAATCGATTTACTCTAGTATCCAGATTATTATATCATTAGCTTTCATTATCAGAATCACTAATCCGATGATGCCTTTACATTTAAATAAACATAGTTATTAGAATTATATAAAAAAATATTTCATTATTAATTTATGTTTTATATTGAATAGATTCAATAGTCCAAAGTATAATATTTGTTTATAAATAATAAATAGTCATTTCATTGTTTCCTATTACACTGATAATTTAAATAATTTTTTACATTTTTTAATGAAAAGATAAAACAATATTTGAATAAAATAAGAAAATAAATTTTTATTGAAAAGGTAAGTTGTAAATAATTACCTTTAGTTTAATAATATAATGATGCTTAATTTTTTATTTGTAATATTTTAATGATGAATGTTCGATTACGAAATAATTCATAATTTAGTATTGAAATAAAAATTTACTTATATATATATATATATATATATATATATATATAGGTGGCATTTTTCATGCTGTATATTCTTATAATTATAACAAACATATTTATATAAAATTAATACAATTTAAATTGACAATACTTTTTTTACAATACGAAATATATGTTTTTATACATGATCAAAAATAAGATTTAGAGAGCGCTTACCTTATCTATATACTTCGTATTTTCCTTAATATTTGCCAGTGGGTACTGAACTCTCTTTGGCTTTTTGACTCATCGCTGAGAGATTTGTAGGTCTTTCATAACGATATAACGAATGTCGTCTTCTGTCTTTGTTTTAGGTGACCCTCATAAAATATTTTGGGTTGAATAATCCTCTTGGTATCTTTACGTGTGCACTTGACTGTTATTCGTATATTTCTCTTGAAATTATGCTATCAACAGAACTTGTCTTGTTTGAATTTTATCAAACAAATTATTACAAATTTTTTTATTAAAAATTATACTGTAATTTTTTATATATCCGCAAGTAGCAACATGCAATCTATGTTGCGATCGAATCTCCATGTTCCCATCGAATCTATGTTACATGATTAAAAATCTTGCAAATAATGTTAATGCGATATCTAAATAGACATAAAAATTTTATAACATAGTTAATATAAATGTTTTTAGGCTTTTTTATATGATATTTTAATCCTTTTAAAAAATTTAGAGAATTATAAATGATGCATTAATTCCTGGGAATTATAATGTTACTTTTTAATTTGATTGTAATATCTTTTATTAATAATCATTCGTAATTTTCACCTTTATATGTAATATATTTTGTAAATAATATAATAATATTTTATTTTTAATATTATTTCATGAAAATATTAAAATAATATTTAACAATAACTATTGGGCCATACAGATTCAAGTTAATGAATTTAGATGTATTATGTATATATGTGCTAAATTCCTTATATCAAAACAAAAATTAATTATTTTATAGGAAATATTTTACATAAAAATAAATTATTTTATAGGAAATGTATAAAAATACTATTATAAAATAATTTGAAAGACGGAATCATTTGTACATATTGGAATCATTTTTAAGATTACTATACTATATACTTACTATATAACAGTTATTATTGAAGTTTATAAGCAAACTTTCCACCGTTCTATCACTATTATGCAATTTTACATTATATAAAAATACATAGAATAAACAATAATAAAACCAATATAGTAATTTTTTGATTTAATTATACATTTCATTTGTTAGGGTGTAGAGCACGGGCTTTGGTGACTGCTGCCTGGAGCATTTCCGTATTTTTCAGCATACCAATTATTTTTCTATACGAAGAAAAAATGATCGAGGTAGGTATAATATGAAAATACATATAATACCAATATAATTGCAAAATAATTAGAAAATAATTTATATTGTAATTTAAATTTAACATTAGGAATCGCAAATTTTTTTATTTTTTCAAACTCACAGCAAACATTTATATCTATGTTATCACTGTATAATGCACACAATTATAAGAAAAATTATTAATTAACCTTATTAAAATATTAAAAATGAAAAGCATCGTAAATAAAAGATTACCGATCAATTCACAAAAATAAACATATTTACTGTAATATTTAATTATCAACAATTTTTATAATCAATTTCAAAAAGAAGACAAGTTAAAATCTGCAAATTTTCCATACTTAAATATTAGGCCTTTAACTACTTTCATTTTAAAGGATAAAATTTTTATAAAACTTTTGCCATCATATTACCATTACAAATTAACTACAAATTTGAGTAAGCACTTCTTAAATAAATATTAAACTTTCGAATATCTTATCTTAAATTACAAGCCAAAACTGTCTAAAAAATAAACAAATTACAAATAAGACATAATATCATCGATAACTAAAACCTCACTGTTTGTAGAGCAAAAAACAATGTTGGATTGACCTTGGTACTGAGACCAATTGGCGGATTTACATGAGTATAGTAAGTGTTACGCTTTGCGTCGTACCGACATTAATTATTAGTGGCTGCTACATAGTGATTGTTTGGACCATCTGGTCCCAGAGCAGTGCATCAATGCAGGATCCCACAAAAGACACGAGGAGGGCCTCCTCGAGGGGTCTTATACCCAGGGCCAAAATCAAGACTGTAAAGATGACGTTCGTCATCGTTTTCGGTAAGTTTAGCCTGTTTATTCAGCTAGCTAAGCAAGAAGAATGATGATGAAATAGAAGAACAACAAATATAGATCAAGGAAGAAAGAATTGATGGACATTTATGTAGACTTGCGGGCTTTTAAATTAAGTAGCGTTAATATTATAAATATATATAAAACACTATGTAATGTTTAAACTGCTAAGCTTTTTGCTTTATCATAAATACAATATATAATATTCTATATAATGCATATAAAAAATGAAATTGAATTCAATTAAATATTTATATTTAAAAAATTTAATAATCCATATAAGCAGAATTTATAATAAAACTGAAATATATATCCTCTTTGGTACATAAACTATGTTATCACAAGTAAAAAAATTTTTTTATAAATTCATTTAAAACTTAAATTTTATAATTTAAATACTAGACATTAAAGTTTATTAGTTTCATACAATTAAACATTTTTATTTAAAAGGTTAAATTATTCAAATACTTTGAAAAATCATACGAAATGTATTTGAAAATATAATTTGATTTCACAATTATATCTGTGCATTACCATGCAATGGATCATAAAATAAAAAATATATGATCATCAAAAGATGAATATAGAATTAATTCCCTAATATATTGAACTTAAATAGTAACCATAAATAGATATAATTAAGCTGCACATGTGTTTAGAAAAATTCAAATCGTTATTATAATACGTTTATATTATAATTATAATGCATAATAAAAGAAATTAATACGATCTAAATTATTAATTAATAATGTATTTAGTTGCAAAGTAAAAAATTAAACCAATAAATTTATAAACTTTTAAATTTCATTTCATAATTTATTTTTTAAATTATATCTAAAATACAATTTCATTCTTATATAAATCTATTCTAAAGAAACATTTCAATATACAAATTAATACTTGATTAAGAATGTTATTTGTGATCTGATATGATACAACAATATCACTCATATTATACAGCTTGAAGAAAGTGTAAATAGGAATATTTATTATTTATGATAAAATATTGACAAATTTTTTAACAAATTTAATTTGCATCTGTAAATTATTTATTTTCAATTTTTTTCTTAATCTACTTATGCATTCTAAATATAAAACACAATTTTTAATTTAAAATATTTATATACTATATACTAGTTTTATTCGGTTATTTTAACAGGATTTTTCATAAGATTCTTCTAGAATAATAAAAATAATTTATTAAATTCAAAGAAAGAATATAATTTGAACTAATTCGATTTGTAGTAAACTAACTTTATTAAATTGTTTATAATAATATCTTTTAGATCAAAGCATCAAGAAATTCATTAATTATAAAGTATAAAATTTTAAATCTTTCAAAAGATATTCAAAAGTTTTTCGAAGTCAGTATATATTATAAAAATTAAAAAATACCATGAAAATAATTCATCATACCTTTATATTATCAAGATTAATATTATATCATATCAATATTAGAAATATATTGTAATATTATAATATTAGATTTTATAATATGCTATTTAAGCTTTATTAGTAGTTTATAAAGTACCTGTGTATTAAAAAATGCAATTTTTAAGTGAACAATATTATGTTTACACATTTTACGATATTACGTCATAATTTCAAAAGTTTGTATGTAGGCGCAAACTATGCCATTTTACTCGACAACTAAAATAAATTAATTCATAATCTGTAAAAAAATAATACTAGGTTTTATATAATAAAAATTAAGCAGCTTAAAATATTAAATAAGAAATATTTTAATTATGCATTAACCAAGTATGAAATTTAATTTTACGTATTGGTGGTTTCTAAAAATTCGAAAAATAAAAGCATCTATTATTTTTCTTTCGGAAAATCTCATTGACAAAAAATATTGATCATATAAAAATTGGTATCATATGACGCACTCAAGAAGTAGAAATCTGTTGGATGAAAATGTTTTCGATAGCAAAAATGGGTACTCGAAAAGCGAAAAGAATAAACAAGAAGTGAGTCAGATTTGCCGCATGAAGAGGGTAAGGAAGTGAAATATGATGAGCTTTCACTCTACCTTCTACACATATTTCTTTGTCTTTCACAAAAAAAAACATCCAAGAGATCTTTTGCACTAGCTTCTACGAAAGAAGTCGACCCAAAGGCGTCTTCCTTTATTCTCTCTCCATCATTTTTGAATTTTCTCTTTCATCTATACCGGATTTCCCTTACACTTTACAGCTGATCATATTGCCCCGTTTAATGTGTAAGAAAACGTAAGATCATATTTGTTAGGTATGAAGTTTTGAACAATTCAACGTAAATT
>JAPYYT010010813.1:0-10268 GCA_030522565.1 Ceratosolen corneri | reverse complement strand
AATACATACAAGCAAACATTTATTTTTATAAGTTCTTTCGTTAAGTTTAATGTACATTATTATCTTATGACATAATCAATTTATTTGTATTCTCGTTTGTGTTATTTTGTCTTTAATATGGATAATTTAAAATTTTTAACATCCTTTTTTAATTTTATCATATTGTATTCAAAACTATTTTAAATGAATATATTTTTTTATTGTCCTTTACATATTACTGTCTTCTCTATTTTTATCATTCACTAATAAAATGTAAGGATTAATCATTTCATGAATGTTGTTAATTTGTATTTCTCTAATTATTACTAGTGCACAGTTATTTTTATTAACATTTCTTAATTTTCGATATAACTATTATTTTTTTTTTTGTTGCAATTCTTTTCAATTTAAGCTTTAACTGTTATCTACATATTATAATTCATTTACATAATCTTAGATGTCATATTGTCCAAATATTTCTCATATTTCTTTAGCTTTAAATTTTAATTATAACAATTTAATATCTTAAAAATTTTATTGTTCTTTATGACTATCTATTTTAATTTATCTATTATTTTGTCATCTATTATTTATTCCATTTGTCAACTTTTTATTCAATTAACATATTTTTCTATTATTTTTTTATTTTATTTTCTTTTATTTTTTCCAAAAAAAATACATACTACTGGTATTTTTTTTCAATTATATAAATATTTTAATTATCAAAAATAATATATTATTACAATTTTTTCAGCAAACATAAGAACATAAGTTTTCAATATGTAATTCAGAATTTTTCCCGTGTATGTTTTCTCTTCCAGATATAATCAGGAGATACAGATAGTGAAACAAGAGGTAATAGAAATGGGTGTTATTAACTGAGCAAATCTTGTTGGAGACTAAAAATTAAGTTTATTAAATAATAAATATATAAATAGATGTTGAATAATTACTGAATACAGCTGAATTTTGAGTGTTGATATATAAATGATGCGCTATGGAAATTAATGTAATAATGTTAGAAAATTTGAATGAAAAGAAAATATGGCTGTCTCGCTACTCAGTTGTAAGCTGAGTAAGATGTTGATCGAGACTTATATATATAGGCGTAATCCTTGATCAGCTCCGTCTAGTTATCAATGTCCACTTATGTGTGTGTTGGATGTCCATTTATACGGATTGTTTAAAATAGCCAGAGTTCGTAGCTTAGTAGCCCTTGTACATGATTTGAACCGGATCTACAATTCAAGTTGATTGATCTGAATAATCACGAACTGTTACAATATTAGGAGTCTCAAGGTAACACAGATTTGAATACGGCTACTGGCTTGAAAATAACTTATGATAATAACAGGGGACAAAACTAAGTATTACCAGTCTGATGTCTATATTCGAACTAGCCGTCTTAATGCCTTTGTAACTACTTTTTATATTTGCACTAACCCTTTTCCGGAGACAATGTTTTTGATGTGAATATATTATTATTTTTGAGCGTTTAATATTTACATTTTGTATTAGAATAGCGTGAATATCCTAATAAACAGAAAGATAGGTAAATAAGCTTTAAAATCCAGATTTGTTAACTGAATGTGAATAGTAGTATTTACAAATTCTTCAAAAAACATATTAAGATAATATGGTTATTTATACTTATTAAATTCTTAATATATTTAACTCACAGTGATAAAATGTTTTATATAATTATGAAATTTAATTCACATCAGAAAATTCATTAATCATAAAAAATGAAGAAAACTTTCATAGAAATGTTTGAACCCAGATAAACAATTAAAATATTTTATTCAATAATTTTTTCTTAAATTGTTAAAATTTTTAAAATATCGCCAATTAAATAATTTATATAATAATAAATAAATATATTAATTCATATTACTAATTAAACTATAAAATTCTACAGGGTTTTCTCGTCTTTTAAATTTATTTAAGAATTTTTACTTAAAGTAAAATTAAATATTTAATTTTATAACAGTCCTAATTATATAATATAAATTATATATAACGAATATATGAATTCGAATAAATTAATAGAAACATAGTGTAATTTAAAAAAATACTGTTAATTGCACAAATATATTATTTTAAAGGTTGCTAAATGTAAAATTATTTTTAATGCCTTCAAACTATCATTAAAATAATTTAAATTATTATATGGTTATAGTTATAAGGAAATATTTCTGAGGCCTTATGTTAAATCAAATCGAAAATATTTACAGTTTAGTAATATTCAAAAAGTTATTGTTAAAAAGTTATGCGCAAGCTATTATTTATATATTATTATTATCTAAACATACTATTTTATAAATAACCTTTTTCAATTAGGTAAAAATATATCGATCATAATACGTTCAAACTTACTTTTTTCAACAGTGTAAGCATACATATAGAATTCATATTTTCTGAAATAAATATATTTTAAATTAAATGAATATTTTAAATTCAATATCTTACTATATTATAACAAAGATATTCTACTTACATTTGTGAAATAAATATTTTTTAATTTAAAAAATTAAAAAAGATAAAATGTAAAAAAGGAATGTATAAAAAATAATTTAAGTTATTCAATATATTATAATTTAATGTTAATTTTTTACTAATTAAATCAATTTACTAGTTAAATTGTACTTTGCAAACAATTAATAATATTAGAGTAATAATATTAATTAATATTAATAATAATATTAATATTATTAGAATAATATTATTATAATTAAATTTTTAATACAAACAATATACATTAAGCATCAACTGATAAAATAATATTAAAATTTATAGTCATGTTTGAAACACAATTGATAATAAGATTTCTCAAATTTATGTACATTTATATCTATCAATACAAAATGTAGTCTTTTTGATTATTAAAATTCAAAACATTATTTAACAAAAATGGAATATACTTTTTTTTTAGAAATGTAACTACTTGTTTAATTTCTGTCCAAGACAAATGCATAATATAGAGAAAATCTTATGCAAAATTATGACAGGTGCGAATTTTAGCGACATCTTCTGCATACAAGAGTTAGTAGTACGACGCGTGCAAAAAACGGAAATTATGTGATTTCCTCGCTTTGTAACTGCGGCGGAATTGAATTCGAGATTCCTTTCGCCAAATGGATTGTACATCTCTTATATTTATCCTTCATCTAATTTCCTCCTATCCATTTTAAATAAATTTTACTGTTTGTTTTTCGGCTTCTCTCTCTATTTATTATCTATCTGTTTTTATACATCCATTTAATTATCTGTCACTTTTAGTTTAGTATCATTCACAATTTATTTTAATAACCTTTAATTTTTTTAATTCTAATCGTTGAATTTCATTCCTAATTTTTTTTAGCTTCTTATATATGATTTTCAATTTAAATAAAAAGAAATTTCTATTGAAATTGTAAAATAATTTATAGGTTACTACTATTGTATTTTAAAATGAATAAAAATATATTTTTTAAGTTGTTTAATTTATTTTTTACATAATAGAAGGAAAACAGTTTAATTTCTATTTTTAATTATTAATTTCTAAACTAAAGTTAGGCTTTATTTTATGAATTATTTATCTAATAAACAAATTCACTTTATAGTAAAAATTACTAGAAATAATATTATACATGCTTAGATTTATATTTGAATAAAATAACTGATTTAGTTATTTTTATTGCACCAATATTTAAATTTTTAATAGCATCTATTCTTTCATTTATACCCGGTATGATGTTAGATTATATGCATATGTGTGTACGCCCGCGCGTATGCATATGTATATATAACGAGTAAACACAAAAACATTACAAAGCAACTGAAATGCAGACAAATGACAAAATCAGAGTAGTTTCTTACTCTTTTTATCTCATATGTACACATCAATGGGCAGATAGATAAGGAATCAAATATTCTCAAATCTTCAGAATTGAACACATATATTCGTTTTACATACCCTTTATCTTCAAAAAAATAGAAAAAAAATAGAAAAGATATTAAATGTTATTAAATTTAATGTATTTTTAACATTACTTAGAATATAAGAAATTCCATTTCTTGAAAATTTTAATTATATTTGTATTTACAGCTTGAGTTTCATTGAAAACATAAAAATATAAATCGCTTCTTCGAAAAATATTATTGTATAATTATAAATAATTGGTAAGCACCCGAGCATTATACTATATATAAATAGGTAACTCATATACTCAGTAAGGCATTATACAAAAATGCCTAGTTATAAATATGTATGTCAGTAGGTAATTTATCATTATTTTTACTCCTTTTCTCTACTTGTTTTTAGTATAAGTTTTAGTAAAAACTTATATTTGTAACTGCATTTATTATTTAATTATAAAAATATAGATAATGATTTAATTATTATATGTATATAATATGAAACGAAGAGTGTAATCAACTTTAAAAAAACAAATTCTTACTATACATCATTAGTAAATAATTATAAAGTTTATCATGTTCTACAATTATTTAAAAATATAATATAAATGCTAACCTTAAAAATTCTTTGTAGATTTTTTATTGTTTTTTAAATTTGATTAGTAAATAAAATTTGTATCTTAAAATGGTTTATCTTTTTTATATCCTTTAACTGAACTTCCAAACATTGTAATTACATTTAATAAATTTGTATTTATTCTTATGTAAGGTAATTAAATGCTAGTTTTTAATCTATCTATTGTATATTGTATATCTATCTATAATCAATCCTTATATTGCAAAATAAAAAGAAAAAACATAATTGAAAAATGAATAAATAGTAAATGAACATTATTATAAAAAATGTGTAAAACAAGCCTATTACTATGAATAATTTCATTAATATAAGCCATTCATATTAATTATTCTTTTATATATATATATAAATATTCTTTTATATATATATATATATATGGTGCATAAATATATGAGATTTTTATTGAATATGTTACAAATGAATAAAATTTTAATGCGGTTTAAATAAAATTTTTTTCTATATTAATTCTACATAAATATCATCATAAATTTAAAATGATAGAATTTTTTTTTTAGAGAAAAATTGTGTTAATTAATCAAAATATATGTAATTACTTTCATTTAAAAAAAAGCAAGCAATGAGTTATTATTTTTTATTATATTAAATTAAAAGAAGATATATCAAATTGATCGCCAAATAAAATTTTAAGATATAAAATAGATGTTTACTCTAAGTAGTTCATTTTGTCTCCTCTAGTCCATTTTAGCTTAATTTAACTTCCTTTCTAGCAGGTATCCAACAGTTACAAATAAGTGTTGAAATAGTAATTATCTTGATGCAATCTCTATGACATCAAGCGTTACAGCATTGCACGGTAATTGCTTATTTTCAATTAAAGCTCATGAATCCGAAGTTGATGTATAAACTATTAAGTAAATGCTATTTTCAGAGGGATGGTGAGTAATGATAATCATTGTTTAATAAAAATATTGTTTATTGCGAAGAATCATTATAAGTAGTATTTTTTATTAGTATTGTAAACAAAATATTTAAGCAAAATAGAAAATATGTTACCGAGCGTAAAAAAAGTAAGTAAAAGGGAAAGAAATATTTTTTTTGTATTCCGTTTACTAACTTATATAGATATCAAAATTTTTGATAGATTAATATTGATTCCTTTTTTTTGTTACTGTTTAAATAAACTATTTAATATTATATATATAATAAATATATAATAATTATATATAATAAATGTAGCATTGTTAAAAAATTAAAATTTATCAAAGCATCTATAATATTTTTATTTTTAATTATGATAAAAATTCGAGAATCTATTACCTTTTTAAACCCATTTTAAACAATTTTTCAATAATAAATTTTAAGTATTTAAGTTTGTGAATTTTTTCAAAATATTTGTACTTAATTTATGCATTCATACCAAATTTCTTTGTAATGTAATATGAATTTACTTAAATATAGAATTATTTTTTAATTTATTATTAATTAATAGTTTTTTTTATTGAAGGCATATTAAACCATTTAATACCGAATACATTAATAAAATTGATGTACTGTCAAGTATATAAATCAATCTTTGGTGTTGTTCGAGAACTAACCTGAGTGTGTACTCTCCCCAAGGTGGCGAGGGGGAGAGGCTGGCAGTGGAAGGAGAGAGATAGCAGGGTAGAAATAAGTTGAGACGAAGACGGCGAATGTAGTACTGTAAAACTGTCTTTATTGAGAATATACGTACATAATGAAATTGTCTTTGTTGAATATATGTTGAAGTGTAATATTGTATTTATTTTGATTAGTGTTAATTCCGCACTAACACAATATTAAGGCATAAATTGAATAACGCGATGTTTGGAAGAACGGTTAAAAATATAAATCAGTGTTTGTATTTATATATTAATTGTCTTTAATCTTAAAGTAAATATGTTCCATACTGTATTTATATATCACTAATTTCGTCGGAGCCCTACCGAACGCGTAATGCGAGCTAGCTGTTCTGCGGCGTTCAATGCTTGAATTGAATGCCGACAGAGTTTCACTAATGTGTCATAAATATGATAAATACCGGTAGTTGGCAGCTTTTGCTGCCTGTTATTTCCAGCTTGTTCCTTACGGGGCTTTTTCTGAATGGCAGAACTTGGAGCCTTGATTGTACATTCTATTGGTCTCATCCGGATAGACGTGACAGAGTAGGAGGAGAAGGGGCCAGCAGGAAAGTAAATTATAATCGAACTGATTGATTGTCAGCGTCGGGTGGAACCTTCTTTGTAAATTTTACCGAGTCGCTGTTGTTTTCATAATCTCCTTTTAAGACCACTATATTCAGCTTTAAGATCATCCTTGAAAGGCGAGAGAACTCCGACCCACAGCGCGCGAGATGTTTATTTTTTATGTCTTTACCCTGCTTGAATAGGGGTGGTCATCTTAGATTTCTTTGCGAGTGGGAAACTTTGTTGATTGTGTGAGGACGAATTTTCTGTTGTCATTGGAGCTCTAGCCAAGTAATGTCAACGCCCTTTTTAAGGGAGAGAGAGGGTCAAGTGCTGGAGGTGAGGTGGTGACAGTACTTCAAGACGTCGGGCCACTGCGCGCGTGGTTGCACTGACGTCATGAGGTATGGCTGGGTTTTTCATGAATTTCAATTTGTATCGGTCCGTTTGTCATATATTTGTCAGATATTTGTCAAACCAAAAAATATAGTTTACTCATTATAATTATAATCAATCCAAACCTGGCGGTACTCAATTTATGCCTTAATATTGTGCTAGTGCGGAATTTACACAAATAATATAAAGACAATATCATATTTTAACATATATTCAATAGAGACATTATTATTTCCGTATATTTTTCAATAAAGACAGTTTTACAGTATTACAATTGCCGTCTTCGTCTCAGCCAATTTCTACTCTGCTATCTCTCTCCTTCCACTGCCAGCCTCTCCCCATCACCACCTTGGGGAGAGTACACACTCGGGTTAGTTCTCGAACAACACCAAAGATTGATTTATTTACTTGACAGTACATCAATTTTATTAATATATTCGATATTAGTATTTAGAGTATATATATATATATATATATATATATATACACAAACTATAGAAAGTGTATATTATATAAAGAACATATATATTATATAAAGAATTTTTATTTTAAATGTCTTAATATTGCTTTTCTACTAAAATATATATTCCATCTAATATTTTAAAATCCTTAAGTTTCAACATCCCAATTTATTATTTTCATTCATTAATTTATTTAATTCAATTAAAAAAAATGGTCTTAATTATTTATATTAGAATATTTTTATTTTACCTTTTAATATATTTAATTTTGTCAAAAGTTATTTAAATTTTTGTGTTGTATCCTTTCTATACATTCGAATGATGTTAACTAAAATCTATAATTGTTTTAAAGCAGATTTAAATATGTACATACATATAAATATTTGAGAGTTACATATCAAGAAACTTTCTCATGGTTCAGTCGAGTTAAAAGTAGTAAAAGTGCCTTACCAGCAGTAGTGGTATGTCGAGGTCAGTCAACGCTCACATGAGAGCGGCGTTGATGAAAACTATGTCTAGTACATTAAAGCTATATATGTATATACATATATACATTAACTGAATATTTTTAAATGATTTAACATTCGTTTCAATTACTAAAAAATAATTAGATTTAGTTATTAAGATTTTTTATCTGATTTACTTGATGAAAAAATGTTAAAAATCTATTGCTATTGTAAATTAGATATTAATATTCCAATCACCAAATATAATGATCATATAAAGTTAAAGTGTAATTATAGTATAACAATATAGTATATCAATGAAAGTCACGTAAACAAACTAGGATACGATATAAAAATATAATTTTTTTCACATATTTTTATTTTTACTGTCAACGTAAAATTATAAGTTACAATGTATATATTGTTAATTAACATACATATTTAGTAACTAATTAATTCATACGCATGATAAATATATAGAAGTTTACAAGTTAAAATAATTGATTATAATAATATTCTAATAGTTTTTCCATAAATCTATGACAATTTCTAAAGCCACAATAAAATTAACGAAACAAAAATTGTATTAATATCTCATTTAAGTAAATAAATAAATTAATTTTTTATAATAACAAGGATTTCCTTGATAATTACAATACTTATTTGAAACTACTACTACTAAACAACTATTAAAAAGGTGATAAATTATAAATATATTACACTTGTGATGTATAACTTGAATTATTTTATTACAAGTCAATTATATAATTTTTATTTATATTAATTAAATATATTATTAGTTCAATTTTTATTAATCACTTAAACTATTAATTGTCCTAATTTTAAAATCTTACTCTTATCAAATAGTAATAAGGAATTGTTAATCCCATTATCTAGAAGGCGGTTTTTAATTTTTAACTCTTATTTAATACAATTATTAGAGAAAAAATTGTTAAGAAGCTTTAATGTAAAAATAAAATATTGCAACTAAATTATTAAAATTGAAGTGAATATGTTGTATTCAAAGTTTATTATTATTTTCATATAATATGGAAGTATAAATCAGATATATTATTTTTTTTAAGATATAAGATTATAAACAGATTATAACAGATATAAATTTTATTGTAATAATTTAAAATACTTTTAATGTCGCTATACATAAAAAGAAAAATTTGGCAATTTTATAATAAACATATTTTATTTAAATAGCTATTGTTAATATTTTATGTGATACTTATTTTTCAAATAAATATAAATTGTAAGAGACTCACGTAATAGATATTTTTTTAATACATTCATATACTTCGTATTTTTTATTCAATTTTATTAAATCCAATGTAAATGGATTTCATTAAATCTTTTACACTTTTATCGACTATATTGCTTATTTTTCAATTAATAATAAAAATATGTTTTTGCTCACTTAGATCTCAGAAGACTAAAATTTCTAGATCATGACAAAACTGCAACTATTAAAATTCATTTTTGGAGAAAATATGTTTAAAGTTAAAAATTACTTATTACATAATTTTATATGCAGTTTATATACTATATAATATTTAGTTTCTCTTTATTTAAAAATATTTTAATGTAAGTTACTCACAATTTATTAACTAATTGCTTAGTTAGCTTTCTATAATTCATATAGTAATTGTTAAAAATATACATGCAGCAAAGTTTTCTTAATATAATTAAAAATTAATATTTTTAAAACAGAAACTATAACTATAAATAGTCTTTAAAATAAATCTTTTTAAATATTATGTGTTTGAGACTATAACTTTCTTAAAATAATATTATATATTTGGACACAAATAAAATAAAATATTACTATTCTAGTATAGAACATATTACAAGTATACATTGAAATATTAGAATATTATTTATGTTTTAATATGAATTAAAATAAATATGATTGATTCTTCAATCCATGTATGTTATATACAAATGCATTGAATTTTGCCCTTTTGTCTAATAAAATTAATACACGTATCGCTACTTGCCTTCGGACTGTTGGTTCTAGGCTCTTTTCTTTCCCAGGTTTACTGGTCCACGCTCGTCATGAATGCGGCGTACCAATTGACTCAGAGAAAGGGGGAGCTAAAATTGACTCCAATTGACTCCTTTGCAGTGTTCTCACATGATTGAACTTCGCGGGCCTAAGCGTTCGTTACATAACGTGTAGCGATCTTGTACCAGCGTCGGGTGAAGCTTCAACTTTATGATGCCGAACAATGAAGTCTGAGAATCTCTTGACTGTTATAAGACTAAACGTGAGATTGAT
>JAPYYT010010793.1:0-11157 GCA_030522565.1 Ceratosolen corneri | reverse complement strand
GCTCGCTCGCTCTCTCGCCCTCCAGCCGTCTCCCCGTCTTTCTCTAGCATTTATTCTCGTGTATATCTCGTGTATACCGTAAGCCCATGTAAGTGAACGTTTTTGCCTATCGTCGGATCGCGCTCGCGCGCGTGTTCCGCACGCATTTTCACTTTTCCTAAAGATACTCGGCACAAGCTCGTTCCCAAGGAAAGTACGCGATGTGCGGCTCGTCTCCCCTCGCTCTCCTTCCTCTCTCGTCTTTCGTTAATTGTTAGAGCTTAGAGTTCCATCCTCTCCCTCGGCCCGGCCCCCTTTCGGAAAGAACGAAGGAGAGACCGAGAGTGAGAGGGAGAGAGAGCAAGAGGGCGAGATAAAGAGAGACGACCACCAGCAGCACCACGACGAGGACAACGACGAAGACGACGGCGGCGACGACGACGACGACGACGAAGACAACGGCAGCGGCGACGGCGACAACGACGACGACGACGACGACGACGACGACGACGACGACGACGACGACGACGACGACAACAACGTCGACGACGACGACGACGACGACGACGACGGCGACGGCGACGATCAAGACCAAGAGCAAGACCACAGCCACGACGTCCAAGACGGAAAGCTTTTGTAGAGGCTACATGGTGGCAATGCCGAGGTGACCGATCATTACTCGATTGGCGGTGCACCTCGCGTGGTCGAGACCCGATCTTTGCTAAGGGAATAACGTTCGAGCATCGTCGGTCGTTCATCGAGTCTCGTGCGCCGTCGATTGTCAGCTCTCTTGCGAATATAAAACTGCAACTCTGCCGCAAACAGGCGTCGAACGCTGTTGAGACCAGAGGAGAGACGTCGACGACTCCAGTGCGCCCACCTCGTCTTTAAGAGGTTATGACGTCGTGGATTCCGACACTCTCCTACAAGAGCTGCGGCACTAATAGGCATTCCATGGGCCCCCGGTGGATCAATTGCCCAGTGGTGGCTCAAGACTGCTGGCGCCTTATGCATCCCTCCCCGACAATCGACCTCACCACGTCTGGTTAAGAGTGCGCGTATTGTTGCTAGGAGGAGGAGGGTGGCTCAGGTGGTTTACCGATAGCTGTACGTCGGAGCGAGCAAGAGACATAAATCCGCGTAACAGTCGAGGTGCTTGGTGGCCTTAACTAGTGACGGGGACGCTTTATCTGCAAACGAATTTGTGGACTTGAGTGGCTGAACTTTAACTCTGCTCGTTAAGCCCATTATTGCTCAAAAGAAGTGCAATTGACTCTTACAACGGGCATTTTTATTATTCATTGATGAATCTATGGTAATTTGTATTTGTCTTTATGGATGAAATATGTCCTACTGTCTCTACCTAAGTTGAATGAGAATTTTTACCTTACTTTGTAATTGTTCGCCTTAACTCGAGGTTGAGCATGCAGTGTCATTTCATTCGTGACATTAATTCTCTCAAAGTGCATTGCAGCCACGATTGAAAGAATTTTCGTCGCCATTCTGGCTTACCTTATACACTGTACTGTTTGAACTGCCAACGCTTTCTTTCATAATTGAACGGAAGCCTTTAATTTACTCCCTTGTGCGTGCGTGTACAATTACTTTTGCATTATAAATCATTTACCTTTTTGTTGGTAGGTAGGTATCGCAGCGATCCAGAACAAAAAGCAATGATTTAAATGAACCTCTGTATTTCAATAAATCTTTCGGAGCAACGATCTTCTACTAAGTTCAAAACAAGTGAGAAATATATGATTATTACTCACCTGTACATTGAGTCACGTGGTAAATACTATGGCACATTATTATAATGTTGTAACCAATCCAAATGGTACATTTACGATTGAAGATATACAGCAAATATGTTCCATTGATGGAGAAAGTGTTCAAATAGTTGTTGAAGATATTAATAATGATGCGAATGTAATACAGCAACCAATATTAGCTTATACTGCTGCAACCGATAATACTGAACAAACGATATTTTCACAACCAGCGATTAATTTGAGAACTCATGTTACCTCGGCTCAATTGGAAGCACGGTAGTTCAATATTACCTAAAACTAAATTCCTCTCGTCTTATTCATTAATAAATATAAAAATAAAGCTCCATTTGATCGGTAAAACTGCAAAACATGTAAGAAACGTGTAAAAAATTTGCTTACTTTCGTATTTCGGACGTAATTAATTTAATCCCAGCAAATGACGTCTTTGCCATACTCATCTTTTTCCATTATTGATTTGAGTAAATTCACATTTTATTAAACCATTAAGGTATACTTGTGAATATTTCTACCAAATTTAAAGTCCCAATGTCCATATTTAATGCCAACTACCTGCATATTTTCTACGATAAATTCATTCGCATTTTGTCCAAGTACACTAATTTAACATTAATATTTAAGAAATCTCTTTTGCATAATGGAATAACTTTTGCATTTATTTTAGGCCAAGTGTATACATAATTAAAACAAATGATCCACCTATTCAGCAAAGTATTTATACTAAAACGGAATCGAGTAATTCAAAATTTCTTAGCGATAACAATGTTAAAGGTAACGTTTGAAAGTCATTAGTTTAATTTTAAAAAATGCACCCCTTACTCTTTTAAAGGCTCGTGTGCATTTTTAAGCGCAATGCGCACAGAATAACTTTTCTTCAATCATTTTTTAAAGGATCTAAGGAGCAATTAAATATATGTTACGCTCAGTCTCCATCGGTGAAAACTTTCGCCACAAATACTGTGAAAAACCAGCAGCACGCCATAACGGTTTGTACATTTACCTTATAAATACCAATTATAACAAAATTAGAAGAATTTAGTGTAACAAAAATTTTCATCCGTAAACCAGACGCAAATCTCGCCTTCTAACGTAATACAAAGTGGATCGATTAAAAAATCCAATCGGTTGATTCCTCTTAATAAACGGCACTCCGTAGGAACTCCGCCCATTGGCATTTTGAGAACCACTCTGCAAGGTTCCAACTCTCAAATTGCAAAACTAGATAAGATGAAACGTAACTGTAACCTTACAAATATTTCACCTGCACGTTCAAAAGCTTTAATACAGGGTGGAGTTGGTGGTAATCAGTTAACGACTCCCCCGAGAGCACCCCAAGCACGAGCGCCAATTCACTCGAATGCGTCTCAAAGAAATTCGTTGACAAATTCGAAAAATGTCCCGCCAATGCACTATCCTGAAATGGGCCTTCTGAGCGAGAGAATAAGACAGGCTACGTTAAAGCAGAAGCAGTTGAGCAATGAGCGACAAATACAGAAGCAGCAACAGCCAGTAATGGCTGTTACTCCTATGCCACGACCTGCTCAACCAGTGCAAGCATCCGTTCAAAGGCAAAGAACCATGGGACAAGTGTTAGGTCTGAATCGTCAGCAAGTGCATTTACAGCAGCAGCAGCAGCAGCAGCAGCAGCAGCAGCAGCAGTTGCTGCAAAGACAAGCAGCAACAACGATACCAGTAACGCAACAAAATCGTCAGACTCAGGGTTCTACAATGGCTGATGTGGAGCAGCCAATGGAAGTTGATTCCAGTGAAAATGCAGTGCAATTAGAAAGACTAAATCAACTCAATTGTACCGCAAAGTCAGATACTGAAGAGAATTCCAGTGAAAGTTTCGCGTACTTGCAGCAGGAGATAGATGATCCCCATACTGCAATTGTGCAACAACAAATTACTGGGAACGAAGCGAAAATGCTTGTAATTTTAGCAAACGGAGAGCAAAGATTAATTACCTTTGAAGTACCCAAGGAGGACTGTACCGTACAAGATCTACTAGAACAAGTAACGGTTATATATTCTTCTTTTATACTTTCTTTTAATGACTTTTTGTTGACGAGTTTTTTTAACCCTCCAAACCCAATATTATCTCATTGAAAGTTTCCTTTACTATTATTATTATTATTAGGCGAATATATTTTCGTCGGAGGAGCCTCATGTGTCTTTAGTGTCGGATCCAGCTCTTGGTATAAATTATATAGTCGATGTCACATCTAGAACAGCAGCTTACGAAGAAGAGCAGCACGTTGAGAAGGCATCCAGCGAATCGACAACAAACGCAACTGCTAATGTCGTTGAGCCCAAAACACCGTGAGTCCATTATTGTTAAACTAATAAGTGACATTATCGTAGAATGTTTGTAATCACCATCCAATCTTTATCTTCAAGGGCTAAAAATAATAATGTGAGCCAAGCGGCAAATCAACAGACCTTAAGTCCAAGGGTACGTATCCACTTGATCGATTATTTACAATTTTGTGACATTTATTTGGTAGTACGAATGCATTCACGTAGTTAATTGTTAGAGCTATGCAACTAATTTCTCTTATTATTTTTAAAATACGTGCGCGTGCACGGGCGTATGTGTGGGGGGGGGAGGGGTTTGGGTGTGTGCGCGTGTATGCAAATAATGAGCATTGTCGTAAATATTTGTCATTTTACTTTTGCGAATAATATTGCAATTGTTTAAGCATTTATTTGTTCATAAGAAATTCATATAAAAATTGTCGCCAAAAAGGTTTCCTTTATTTTGCTGAGATGTTGTGCATTAATTTATTCGACATGGCAGAGTTTAATTTTGTGTTCAAAAAATTTCAATTGTACGAATGATTATTGTAAAGTATATCGAGAGCCCAGGTATTTATTTTTATACAAAAGTCATAATAGAAAATTTAAGGCCAAAGCCCAGTACATCGATTGTACCTAAGAGCAATCGTCACTATGGTGTTTCATAATTGATACGTAAATAAGAAATGATCATTACATTGAAATAAATTTGCACTCCCACGTAATTTGATCCCTAATGAATATTCTTGCATTTGTTAAGCCATAACAAACTAATCTTAGCCTAGAGTTCTTCGTAGCACTGTTTGAGTTACGATAAAATAAAAGGTTACGGTTCATCTGTATTTGTAAACTTAATTGTTCATAATTACATAACAATTATGTGCCACTTCAAAGGCAAATTCTATCATAGCTTTTGTATGAAAATAGGTGCCCAAGTATATCAAGGGGATGCTGGCTGTATGCTCATTTTGCGGTATAAGTGCACCGGATTTTAACAATTGTATGAGATGTAAGAGACAACTACCGGAGAATGTTAAGGCAATATCGATTTTTTCTGGTACACCTATTAAAAAGGAAAACACCGTTCCTGTTGATGTAAGAATATTTATTGAATTTTTTTTTTGTTTTCCTTTCCATGTCTATTTAACGTAAGGGCAGTTGTGCTCAGCTAGTCGCTTAAAGCTTGTCATGTTTGAACTGAATATCGCATCTCGTACATTAGCTTTCTAATAAATGCTGCGTAATACTCACTTACAAACTCTTGTATTCCAGTCATTTTACAAGAAGCCCGAAACTAATTTGGCCCAGAAATTGGAGCGGGAAATTATTTTAAAACGAGGCAGAGGAAGAGGCCGAATAACCCGAGCGAAACAAATTATCAATATCATTTGCAATATTAACATTATTCGTTGTAGAATGTTTGACTATATCTTCGGATGAGGAGGATGACAATAGAAAGCAGAAGCGACTGGACGAAAATAAAGAAATAACCACATCGTTAACTTCTACTAACAATGAAGAATCGGAGACGATTCTTGAAAAGGAGCCAGTCATAACTAACAATTCAGTATCTCCCACAACCGTTCAAAATACCACAAATAGTCATCCTACAAGTACGCACCAACTCGTATTCAAATCACAATAGCTCGATAATTATGATTTGTCGATTATTTTAAATTTGCTCTGTCGTCAATTGCAGGTGGAGGGAAAGAACAAGGTACATCAATAGATATTGCAAGTCGTAGCACATATTTGTTTTGTCGCACAGTGAGAATAGGATCCTATAAATATATTCCAAATGATAAAATAGTTATATCGTCGAGTGGCTTGAAACTCGAAGTGCCACTTTTAGAGGATGGTAAGTTTACTTTATTAACCTATTTGCGTAAAAAAGCGTAAGGAGCTAATTATATTGACCACTACTCGATTTGTTAAACAGAAAAATCTTTTATCACGCTCGAAATTAAGATTAGCGATTTGGTGAAAGTTTTGATACACTTTGCCAAATCGATGCCAGTTTTATTTTTTTATACGAATGTAGCCACTGGCTTGAAGATAAGAGACTTGTTGGGGATGCAAGATCCTAAAGGGCCATACTTTGATCCCGCTAGTAAAGGTACAAATACTTGTGTTATTCGTAAAGTAATTGAATTGAATTATAACGCCTTTGCTCTGCTATTTAGATCATACTCACAAGAGGATAACACTTTTACCCGAGAAGATCACCGACGAATCTAAAACAATCCTCAAGGATTTGTATAAGCCAATATTCGAGGAACTGAATTCAAAGGAAGCCAACGATATTCTTGTGAAAGCATCTCCAAAAACGGTAAATTTTATTTATTATTTATATTCTATTTTATATATACCGAGTCTATTGAGTATTAAACATTACTTATGTTTAGATGTCTCAGGTACAAACTTCAGTTAAGAAACAAACTGTAACGTCTTCAAACAATACGAACTCCAATGGAGTCATACAAACGTAATTATAGAATTGGCCTTCGTTTTTGACATTTTCTAAATAAATATATAAAAAAATTTCCTTCCTTTTGTTTTAGTATAACTGTGTATCCTCCTCCTCCGGCTAAGGGAGGCATAGCTATTAACACCGAAGATTATACATGTCTCGCTGAGGATCAGTTTTTAAACGATGTCATTATAGATTTTTATTTAAAATATTTAATGCTAAAAGTACTCTCTCAAACTGATAATAATAAGACTCACGTATTCAGTTCGTATTTTTATAAAAGATTAACGAGTCCGCATACACAAGCAGTAGAGAGTACGGAAAATCTTACAGCAGCCGCTAAACGACACATTAGAGTTCAGAAATGGACGAAAAATGTCAATATATTCGAAAAAGATTTTGTGGTTATTCCTATTAATGAACAGTGAGTGCATTTTATTGCCTATAAATTAGCGCGCTTAAGTATTAATGTGTGTGACATATATATATTTTTTTAAAATTCTAGTGCACATTGGTTCTTGGCTATTATCTGTTTTCCCGGCTTAGTTGGCACAATAACGCCAAAAATCGAATCAAAAGCTGAAAATCAAAAATCACCACATAAGAAGAAAAAAGATTTGAAAGTGCAGGCATTAACAATTGGCAATACAACTATTACGCCAGTAAGTACTATAACAATAGACACTAACGAAGATGGTTCAGAAAGAGATGAGGCCGAAGGTGACGACGAAGAAATGGAAAGTGATAGCGATGAGGATGTGAGTCTTGTTTATACGATACGATAATTTTGTAATTAGATCGTCGTTACATTTGCCTACGTGCGTGCGCGTATGTAGTGAATATAGTAAACGGTGAACTAATTAAACTTATATATACTATAAATGCCCAATATATGCATGTATTATTGTTTATTGTGTTTAGGATGACTCTCAATCAAAAACAAATTCTGAACAGACCGAGAAAACAAACAGTCAAACTCCACCAAACAAAGATATAACAAAAGTGTAAGTCTTACATTTACGTCTCATAATGTTCGCGTACATTTCGTGGGCTTACAATTACAATGTTCATAATGGTGTAACTGTAGCGGTGCGCGAAGGGAAATGTCATTTACTAATAACGATTTGCGTTTTCAGTCCTTGCATATTAATATTTGATTCATTGGCCGGAGCTAGTCGAGCGCGAGTAGTAGCAACATTACGAGATTATTTAAGTTGTGAATATCAAGCGAAAATGGGTGCGGAGAAACTCTTTTCTAAAGATACAATAAAAGGTGCCTGTCCAAAAGTGCCGCAGCAATCAAACTTCACCGACTGTGGATTGTATGTATTACAGTACGTGGAAAGTTTCTTTCAGGTAACAATGGGGCATTTCATAATATATTGATTTTATCGGCACGATGACTTGTAGTGCAATCGGAATATCTCATTTACAGACCCCAATTACGGATTACACATTGCCTATTAAGACATTGAAAAGTTGGTTCGAAGAAATTATCGTCACTCGAAAAAGGGAGGAGATAGCGAAGCTATTGATCGAATTGGTGAACAATACCAAAGGGAATAAAACGATCAATTTGCCGAATTTGGCCTTCCCGACGCAGGACGGTAAGTTGAAGCAA
Organism: Ceratosolen corneri; assembly: GCA_030522565.1. NCBI lineage: Eukaryota > Metazoa > Arthropoda > Insecta > Hymenoptera > Agaonidae > Ceratosolen > Ceratosolen corneri. The sequence goes on along the minus strand of JAPYYT010010793.1, from coordinate 3,002 downwards.
AAGTCTGAGAGTCAAGGGGAAACGAGAGCGTCAAAGCTAGAGATTGAGGGCAAAAAGAAAATTGCCGATACAGGCGAGAGCACAGCCAATACTGCGACCACATCGGCAACGGAGAGTGCAGAGAGTAATAGTGAATCGTCGAGCAAAAGTGTAACCAATAAATTGACCATTCCTCAGTCTTCTAATCAAATCTTATGCACAATGGATGGTAACTTAATTATTCAAAAAAAGGCTATAACGCTAACAACCAGGTATTTTAATAATGACTTTGTGAATTTTAATAACCGCTCGACTTTGTGTGCCACCCTTTTTCTTAACAAACGACCATTAATTTTCAGATCATCTGCTGATACAATGGCATTCTTAAAAAATAAAAGAATACTTAGGTTACAAAAGTCCTCCGATAATCAGGAGGATAAGCAGGTTGCCAAAAAACATAAGGGAGAATCCTTTGATTCCTGTAAATAAGTGTTATCTTTTTTTTATAATGATGAATGCTAATTAAGATTAGTCGCTATTCGTAAAAGAATTCTTTACGTATACAGTACACTATGTAGTTCATATATTGTAAGATTAATAAAAATAGGATGGATGATGATGTCTAAAGTATACTGACTTAACTCATTTTGATAACGGAATATTTAAAAGATACATATATCAATATGTACGTGCGTATATAAATGACAATTGGATGTGAGTATTAAGAGCATAAATTAAACTTCAACAAAGACAATGACTTTCGTAATAAATAATATATAAGTTTTAGAACTTACATTAAACTTTGTGTTTATTGGTTTATTATTATTATTATTATTATTATTTGATTATTACAGTAGTGTAATACAAATATAAAACTTTATATTAAACAGGGAAAAGAAAATACAAATATGTATAAAAAATTCGTTTAACGGCATTAATTATTTCATTAATTTATATTTCACTTTATATTTTATGTACAAACATAACTTGGAACAAAATTTTGTCCATAATATCAATCATTTTCACTAGGATGATAAATTCATGTACAAATGCAGACAAACGATTTCAATTAGAATCATTTTTCAATTTTAAAACTTTATTAACTTGCAGCACACAACTGGCTTCGAGAAATTTTAATTTTCCTACTAAACAATTTCTTGCTATTCGCAAATTTATAGACATTACATATTCTTCTATACACATAGAATATTGCACATTTAATGAAAAGATTAAAAGTATATTTAATATAATTCTTATAATTCATTATTACACTTATTACCTGTTACCATTATTCGATATATATTTATATATTATAGAGAATGCACTAACATAAAATACTTTGGCCCCTATTTTTTTATATTGTGCATTTGAACATTTTCGAATGAAAAGAAGATCTACGGCATAAGAGTGTTAAAGCAAGTTTCTTACAATTTTTCGTTTTATATTATGAAGTTAAAAATGTTAAGTGGCTCGAGAAATCCAGCTACAAGCCATATTATCTCTTTTAATTGATAGCGGGCGGTGGCATCGGTGGCTCACCATCGGAACCCTGCAAACAATCAGATTTCACATACATGTAATAAATAATGAATTGAGTTTGATCGATCAATACATACTGGATCACTGTCTCTAGCTTTTGCGCTGTCTAACTGTCGAAGTGAATTGGGTCTAAGAGCATATAACAACATACCAAATATAGCAAATAAACACACCATGATGAAACGACTATCGTTTGTAACATTCCCCGGGCCTGGTACTATTAATGAGACGAAAAGTTTATTAAGAAAACTCACATATAAGTGCATAATCATATACAATAGGTACTATAAAAAATTACATACATCTTGACATAGTAAGGCACTCATTATCTGTGCAATATGCTTGTGATTGTCGTAACTAAAATAAAATAAAAACATCAAGCCAATTATTGAAATAAAGCGATTTTTTAAATGTCATTAATCATCAAACGTTGTATTTGTTTGTGTAAACGGTAATGATTCATGTGAATTCACGGAGAATACTTATGGTACCAAAAAAAAGCAGAAATTTAATATCTCGTAGGTGTATATAATAAAATTAAAAAAATTTTCTTTCTAAATTACACTCAAGTTATGTTTATACAATTGTAAAGCCACGCTAAGACAAATTTTCTATTCGATTGACTTAAAATTAATTTATTCATACTGATTTTGATTTTAATCCGACATTTGCTTTAGATGTTTGTTTGTTTGTTTGTTTTAAAATTAAATTTTAGTTTAAATGCACATTTTGTAACTCACGATAGACAAAAGTCTCTGCATTGCTAAATCATGATTCCACATGCAAGCGCACAAGTCAAAACCCTCATCCTCGTCACCCATGATTCTTCTTTAAATTTATTTACTTATGTACCATAAAATTCTGAAAGATTGAAAGAATTAATTATTCGCTTTCAAAGGCTCTGACATCAAGCATTGCCTCAGACTATTTTTTACAACTGATAATATATAAATAAACATCTATCTGGCCAAATTTAATGGATGCATTAAAAATTGTAGCCATTCCGTGCCATTCGCTTCTAGATTAAACATAAATGTTAAACTTTATCTATTCACATATGCACTGATAACACGTCTTTACAAGAGTATACTAAAAAATTGATAACAGCACAAAAAACGAGTTATAACAATAAATCGTAACGTTAAGTAATTACTTTATTAATGAAAGTATATATATATTGATAATTATTATTGTGAATTGCGTTGATTTTTCCACTTTATTAGATATTTCATCCAATTGATATTTAAATATTGAATGCGTAGTGAATTGAAAAAATTGCAATTGTAATTGATCGATTGAATTTGCGGTTCTTTAAAGAAACTTGCTAAAAAATCGTCTTGCCCTCAAAATATCAATTTATTTATATTTTTTAATCACTTTAGTTGAATGGATGAAAAATGCTTTAAACACTTGTCAATTATGTACACGAAGTGTGAATTTGTGTGTGTGTGGGGGGGGGGGGGGTGGTGGGCGGGGGGGGGGGG
>JAPYYT010010613.1:0-10246 GCA_030522565.1 Ceratosolen corneri | reverse complement strand
TATATATATATATAAAATGACACGTGAATGGGGCTAAAAATGTTTAAAACTTTTGGAAATTAATTAGTAGTTAAGGGTTCTTTCATTCCCTTTCATGGATATCTGTGACTTTTAATATCCAGTAATCACACTGTACGCGTAATGTCTATTTAAACGGTAAAGTGTCGTGTTAAAATAATAAATTATATTATTTATTAAAATTAAACATAATATACAGCCGAGCATATAATCGAGGTGCAATTAAGAACAATTGTAGAACGCCTAACATTTTTTTTTTACTCCAACGCTCTTATATATTTATCAAATGTATAATTTTTAAATTAGTTTATAAAAAGACAAGGGAGACAATGAGGTAAATATCATATATGGTTATGTAATAGTTACACTTGTAAAAATATTTATTAGATACTTTTAAAAGTATTGGAAAGACTCGATAAAATTAAATGAAAACTATTGGATATTAATGAGGTTTAATAATTTTTGTTGAACCGTTTATAAAGGAGCAAAGTTAAAGTTGCAATTTTGCTTGTTCGATACGGCTTGGGTAAACTAAATGTACCTTACAATTTTACTATAAACTTAATTTTCTTAAAAAAAAAAAAAAAACAAGGTTCTCTTATTAAAAACGAATGTTAAGAGTAATGAAGTAATTTTAATAGTAAGTCTTAGAAATGGCTCTTGGGGCCTTTGATAAACGTTCGAATGAATTTACAATTATATCTCTAATATTCAAACTAGCAGGCTTCGAGTGAAATAATAACTTCTCACTAAGCATGAATCTCTAGAGGCTTTCTAAGAAAGGCGCATTCGTACAAACCATAATCATAGTGGCCAAATCTTCTCGCCTCCCCTTTTTCTCCCAGTCGCCCAAAAAAGGCAACGCGAGCGAGCCAAATGGCATGCAAGAGCGAGAATCAGCAATAAGCGAGAACAAAAAGGGAAGAGCTACATAGTCCGTGTGCCATATTCTCTAACGCACGACGATGAAAAAAGATCTCGAAAGAATATCGGGAGACTACTACTACAACTTCTTTGCGCCTTCGGCAGGCAAAACAAAGCGCACGCACTCATAGTAAACAACGAAATCCAGGATGCGCGCCGATGTGTATAAGAAGAAGCCGACAAGTTCTCGCGCACCTTTTACGAGCTCACCCGCAGACGCCCACGCCGCCTTTTTTTTCTCTCTCGCGCACAATAATTGCATGCAAATTGCAGCGCGTCATATAATCACGGTGCCGGCGCCGAGAGACGTTTCGCGGGTATTAAAGGCCGCGCGCGAGAATTGACTTTCACGTCCTGATCGGGAAATTTGGGGGGGGGGGCGGGGGGGGGGAGAGGGGGGGGGGGGGGGGGGGCAGACGAAGAGGAAGTCGGAGAGAGCAAAGACAGGGGCCTAATTTCAGAGCCGCGGGAAAGTGGCGGAGAAAAAAGATTCGATTGTCTACTATATTCGCGCTTGTGAAACGCGCGATAATTCGCGAGGATGAGATAATTTTTTTATGGGCTTATTATATGGCCGGAATGTAGATATACGCACCTGCACAGAGAGAGCCTCAAAGTTGAGAAAATTGAAAGCTGACTGGCTGCTTGCATTTGGAGTTGAATGGCGCGCAAACGAGTTGTTTTTCTAATTGCTGCGCACCATCAATTCATTTCCTCGCCGTATTCCGGAATAGTATTTAATATTATTCTTTTCGCTTGTACATTTTTTTGCTTACCCGCGTCCTCATACACCGGATGGCTTATAAATTCTATAGTTATTTCAACTTTCATCGCGATAATTATATGCTTGCCTTGATTTTTCACTCAAATAATGCCGTCGTTACTTCGTATCCTCAAGTAAGAAATTGCACAAAATAAATCAATGCTTTACTAATAACAATTCCTTTTCTCAAACTATTTCATTAAGTTTTCAGAATCAAAAGTGGGCATGAATATATTATTTATAGATTGTTCATTTTCTAGTCACAATCATTTTAACAATATGCATTTTTAGACTTTGTTTAGAAGATTTGTAAAAATAAGAATGTAATATATAATTGAGCCTAGATTAAGAATTTCACTCGAATGATTAATGGTTAATTATGCAGTTTTATTAGACAAGCAAAAACTGCGAAAAGTTTGCTTTAGTCACAAACAATTGCAAGGTGAAAATTCCAACTAAGCCAGCAAAGTTTTTAACTACAAGATCATTATAACGTTTATAATAAGTTAAAAAATGCTATAAAGAATTCATAAAATAAATTCTTATCAAGTATTTGCGGGGCAATATATTTCACATTAAATTTTTTTTATTGTTGTCCAAATATTCGTACTATGGAGAATTCTATTAATTTAAATTAATTTTTATATTCTTTGTTTTTATCGATATTTAAAAAAAAACGGGGAGGAGGGAGGGGGAAGATTAACAAACTATCAATGTACTTATAAGATCGTCATTTTTATATTGTCATTAAGTTTACAGCGTTGACAATTTGCCGTCAAAAAATGTTTTATTAACTCTATTAATTTTGCTCAACTTTTTTACTCTTCGCATCGTTGGTTTTAACTTTTTATCGACGAATAATAAGTTAATGTGTGTCAAGGTTCACGTGAATAAGATCATTAATGAAAAAAGGACTCGGGCACAAGTCTATATACAGAAGATAATGAAACTTTAAGGCTGCTCGACAAATAATAATACGCGTATCCGTTGAAAAATATAAAATTACCATATTATCGGATATCATAATATCAAGTCAGTGTATGTTTACCATCTTGATTATTTACTTGTGCCACTCAACTAGCTTTTTTTAATAAATTTGCAAGTTCATTGTGAAAAAAAAAAATGAAGAAAGAATAAGGCGAATGAAAGTTATTTTTAGCCAATACACTTTGTTGTATAGTTCATTTGAATTTTCTTTTTAATGCTGTACTTTTTTCAAAAATATTAACTTAAAATTTTTTCCTTTTTTTTCTACTCGATCAATACTTTTAATACTTTTTACATTGCATTAACCTCCCAAAAAATGAGCCATATGTTTTATATACTGATTTTGCTGACTTGCCAGTCTTTTGGATTTATCTAAGCTTATTTTAGAAGCACGCAAGCATATGCTCTTGTTTTATATATAAGACCTTTTCTAAGTAAAGATTAAGGTGCAACGTTTGATGGGCGTTGTCTTGTGTATAAATCTATAAATACATATCTAGTTACATGAAAGTTTGGTGCTAGAAAATGTCAGTTGCATCATTAAAAAAAGAAATTTTTATTATGTGACTTTAAAAAATTGTGACTTGCAAATTTTTTTATGGAAAATGTCTCGCAACGCATTGTCACATTGATTCGAACCAATTGCAGAAATTGTTTAAAAGTTAGAGGGAAACCGAACTTTTGTCGACAACTTAAAGTACAAATGTGATTTGTGCCACAGTCGAATAAAGAGTTTTAAGAATTTCAATGAAACTTAATAACATAATACTTGGGAAGAATTGTTCTTTTGGTAAATGGAACAAAAAATTATATTTTTTGTAACTGCTTAATCGTACGAGATCAAAATAATTATTTTAAATCAAATTTAATGAACAAATATTGTTTCAATAATATGAACAAATTTAAACGTTTAATTTCTAATTTGCGCATTCTCTTACATAAATACTTGCACAGATTTACCTATGTTTTTAATTCACTTTGCAAATTTTCTAAATTATACAAGCTTTTTCTAGTGAAAGTTCACATTTCGTGTGAATAAAGTGAACCGAATGTTATAAGGTAAGTTGAATTTTTCATCAACGTAAGAAAAAAATCTTCTACTCTTTTTATTCCAACTTTCTATTAGTTGAAAATAATATTCGTTGCTTATTTCAGTTTATTTTAATGGAAAACGAGTAAACAAAACAAAAAAGAAAAAAGGGGGGGAAAAATGGAACAGTCGTTTGTTATTTGAAACAAATAGTGCTGTAAGAATGGAAAAATGCAGCTTCAACCCACGCTTCCAGTTAATTGTGTGAATTTGCGCATGAAATCTAAGCGATACGTTAAAAAAAAAAACTGACCAGTTTCACGAAACAATGAGAAAGGGAAAAAATCGATTGCGCCGATCGAAATATTCATGCATTAATACGCAAAAGAAAGCCGAGCATGAGTTTTGCATGGATGTTGCATCGGTAGCCATACTTAACTCCAATGCTTGATCTGTCAATCACTCGTATCGTAAGAAAACGAGTATTCGCCATTGATGCCCCAAGTTCTAAAGTCCAGAGCGAGGGTCCGTGGCCGTGAATGTCTAAATATATCGCGAGGCGGCCGCTACCTAAAGACTCGCAGCTGCAGCATCTCCGAGAGGAGCATCCCCTTGGCGGCGCTGGGAACGAATGCGGAGCCTCCGAGCGATTTCGTCGCTGGCTGATAGAGCCGAAGGTCAAGCTCGCCTCTTCAAGGAAAAAAAAAAAAAAAAAAAGAGAAAGAAGGCGCGAGGGGAATAAAATGACGCCCAAAGTTTATCGCTTAGACGGTGACGAAGAAGCCCGGGGCCAACGTACGCCAATGTTTCGGCGATCGCGATTTTTCCTCCTTCGCGACAACGTTTAAATGCCGTTGCCATTCTTGTCAATTGTACGCTGTTTCTTTAAGACCCAGGCCGCACTGCTTTATCGCCATTAGAGCGAGAGGGGAGATTTCGTGGGCGTGGCCTTCTGATTTACCTGACATTTTTAAAGTGCATTTGAATTAGGGTAGGGGGGGCAATTAGCATTCTGTTCATTAGAGGGGATCCTTTGCGTGATCAATGCTGCTCGATTCCTTTTCAGTGTCGAGGACATTTATATTTTTGGCACGATGAAGTCGGGCTTGATTTTCCGGATTTGTTAGGCGTGCCTTCACAGCCGCTTAAATGCTCGTCATGGGATCTCGTATTCGTCTCTACGCCACTAATGAACTTTTAAGCGACGATTGGTGTTTTCTTTTAACGTACCATTTTATCCTCTAACTAGTCAGCTGCTCATTGTATTGATTTTCAGCTGATATCTCAAAATTGAGCAATTTATTGCGTAATGTTTGCCTTAGTTTTTAATATATCGAAAATTTAATGTCTCAATATTACGTTTTAATATCGAGCGATTGATAGATATATCTTTGTTATTGTATATTAATATCAATATTATTTGTATGCTTACGTTACTTAAATTCTCATTCGATTATTAGATTGAAAAATTGAATTAAACTAACATCTCGTATTGCAAATAGAGTAGGATATTAACATAAAATTTTATATAACTCCGTGCACGTGTTTCTAAATATTTTCAATCCTTATCTTCGCTTGTAATTGAGAATAAAATAGAAATATATACTGGCCGAGCGAAAATCCAAAAGAAAGTTTTCTTTGTATACTTTAAGTGCTAGGCAGTCATCTAAAAGATATTATCATCAAAGACATATAATTGACCTAAAATGAGAATAATTTTAAATAATGAACAATTACTCTCGGTTCAAAAAAGAAACTTTATTTAACTTGGGAAAAAATTACAGTTAATGATATAATCTTCGATAATAACAAATATCTATGATGAAATTGTGTTACCTTGGCAAAGAATTTAGTTGAAAGAAAGCTACAAATTGCGAATATTATTGAATGACAGTATTAGAAGTCTTCATAATATTTATAATAAATTTAAAATATTTTCTGTCACTGCACACAATTAAAATACATAATTAAAATAATTCACGATAATATAAGAAGTCCAACTTAATTGTATATAAAAACCAAATCGTAATTGCACTTTCATCTTTTAGTATATAAGCGTGCAATTAAAATTTTATGCATCTAAATACAATATAAAATTATTTATATCCTTCAGATTTAAAGCGTATTTTGAAAAATATACATTAAGTAAAAAATAAAGATGAAATATAACACTTTATTAGATGTAACAATCATGGGCCTTGAAAGGTTATATTTTAATTGCTAAAGTTATTGAGAAAATATACGGAAATACACTAAATTCCTTATAATCAATGGAGTATTATTTTAAATTGCAAAATCTAGATTTCCAATTAAATGTTTCCCAATGCAATTGATAGTCGCGCTTAATTTGATCGAAAATGCAAAATCAGAGTAATAACATGGAATAAAAATAAATGTAATTTAGTTTAGCCTATTAAAGGTAGGAGCTTTAATTTCTTGCTCCCTCCTCTCGGTATCTAGATTTTTCACACGAGCAAATATATCAAATATCATCGCAGTTACTATAATTTAGAAGTCACGAAATATTTACATCGTTCACAGATGCAATATATACTCATCCAATTACACATACGTCCAATCAAAATCTACTCGGACAATTGCCACGAGCGAACTTACGTACGACTCAACAATCAAACGTATTCATGGCGGTGATTCTCTGGAAAACGTCGAATCATTAAGTGGCGAAAGATTACGGGTTATATTAATCGACGGCAATTAGTGAATATTTGCGAATACCGTACGTGCGCCGATGACTTTGTCGCCCGAGCGTTTACGCGATAATGATTTTTCTCTGTCGTCGTGTGATGTGTTTTTATTTCTCTTTCATTTAGCCTTTTCGTAGTCTCGTCGCTAGCCCGGACTCGTGTAAATACGTGTGGAACATTCGCGTGTTGAATAACGAGATGCCGGATTCCTTTGAAATTACCTGAGAGATAATATCGAAATTCGCGTAGCAGTCCATCAGCGTGGAATTTAAACGCTTCGGCCATTTGTGCGGCGAGCAGACGAAAATTGTTGAGTTTTGCTTTATGTTAAGTCTGGTTTTACTGGTGTACGTCTTTTTTTAGATGAGGAAAAGAAAAAGAATTATCCCTGCGTTTTTCGTCTCCTCGTTTTTTCATTACCACGTCAGATCCGCGGGAACACGCGAATAAATTATCAGCAGCGCTGCATGGTATCCTTTAAGAACACTGAATTAAATCTTCTATGAATTTATAAAATGCCTTTAAAAACTCAAATTGTACATGCTTGCGATTTATAATATCAACCTGAAAATGCGAGCCAGACGTGGAAGGCATTTAAAAAATGGCGATGTAATGTTTCGTTACTTATTATGTAATTTACTCGTAGACACAATTTAGCGAGGGACTTACGGAAAGTTTACTTTTGTTAATCATAGAAGAAGACGTAGACAATGATAAACGCTTATACGATATGGAGATATTTTAAAATATTGCAAAATATTGCTATTATTATTCTAATATTTTAGCATCTAAGGATAATCCTATGTGCATTAGTAACAAATAATATTATTATGTAACAAAGATTGTTATGCTTCGAATGCAATTTTTTCCACTTAACTAAGAAATTACATTCAGGCATTGACACATCCAAGCTATCCAAAAATAAATTATTAGAAAATATAATATTTAAATTATACGATTACATTATATAAGAGACACTAAAGATATTTCACGTGAAACGAGCTTAAATAAAAATGTCTTTTTATACTGTATATATATACATATACATATACATATATATATCTGGAAGATCGTAAAAATGCATAAGCATGTATACAAACATATGGTAAAATAGAAACTTTTACAACGTTTTGTAGTTACTTTTACGTACACGTATATTTATGTGAGATTTTCTCCATTTCTTGTAAAAACATGTATTTTACGAATTACAAAAATATGCTCAACTTTTTACAATTAACTCGCCATTACCTGAATAAAAATGTATAATAATCGGAATACAGCCTTGAAGTAATTTCACAAGCAAGCACAATGCCATTAAAATAATTAAATTTTATAAAGAAATTTATCTTAATAAAAGAAATTTAAAATAATACGTAGGTTTGCAATTTTCGCGTAAAAAAATTAAGGAAATATTAAAATTGGACTAATTAAATTAGAGCTTATAATTATAATATATACATTAATTACTATTATATGGTGAGTCACTTAATTAGAACACTTATTATAAGAATAAATTGTTAATGGCTATAAGATATATATTTTGTAAAAGTTAGATAAGTAGCCAGAAATAATGCTTATTTCTAATTAATTCGCATTTAAAACCACAATTACGCAACGTAGCAAATTTTCTAAAACTTTTTAATTCCTATATAGTAAGTAATGTTTAAAGAATCTCTAATGTAAATGTGAATAAGTAGTCTGTCAGGGATTAAAAGTTGTTTTTTTTCTTTTTTTGAAGTTTATTGAGTCCTTGATTAAGCACCTGTATTTACCTTGACAATAAAAAGTATAAAGCAATTTTAATGTTTGGAAAAAAAGAAAAAGTAAAAAAAAAAAAAAAAAAAAAAAAAATTGGCTCATTCAAATGAACTATCTCATAAAACTTGATTCTGAGGAAAAGTAGCCACACCTACAAAATAGTTTGAATAATAGTCTTTGCAAACTAAATATTGAAATTAGTAAAGTTTAGAAAGTCAAGGTAAAAACATCATGGATGCTAAATATTTATAATTTAATTATTCATAAATAAGATAAAAGCATTGCTTTGCATTGCTTGAAGTGAAAACTTTGTTATTTCGGAATTATTGTGAATAATTTTATAGCATTAATTTATAAATGAAACATATCTGTCATTGAAGTTTACAATTTTAGTTTGCGTATAATAAAAGTAGGGATTGATGGAAGAGTAGAGAATTTATGAGCAATCAGATTTTGCTTATAGCGAACAAAAATATTGCACGGACGTGTTTTTCATTTTAATTGCTAATTATATTTTTAAAAATCTCGATCCCTTTGAATTGGGTTGATCGACATGTTATAATGCCAGTTGGCCACAAATGGGTCATGACAATAGCAAAATCGTAAACATCAAAGCATCGACCTTTTTCAAAGATTCCATTTGAAAAGTCTGTTTACAAATAGGGATGCAGTATTATTGAATTCAAACAAGGTCAAGGGGAGCCAATTCTCCGAATGTTAAAATCATTTTTAATACTTCATAAAATCATGTTTTATTTATAACTGTTATAAACAGAGCCAATGTACGTAATAATTAATTAAAGACTTGGAAAAAAATAATGTTTATAGATGATAATATTGGCGTAGTGTAAATTAAGTAAATAGCGAAGAGTTTCATTTATTCAACAGATGCGCTTTGAAAATAAATCCACGATAAATTTAAGCACTGAATGAAATATCTATTTGTAACTTGTAGAGATATTAGTTTACAAGTGGTATCGGTAGCATTAAAGTATAGATAGATGATATCAGGTGTATGAGATCTCATTTTCTATTATGTGAATATTGCATTATCAGTGGAGTTAAATCTAACAATACCTATCACAATCGCTCCTGCAAGTAAACAAAAATTTAGTATTCAAAAGTTAGCAACTTGCTGAGGCATTGATATCAAAGCACTGCTAAAGCAGCTAATCCCATTCGGAATGAGGCCAAACTAGAGATTTACACCTGATAATGAAAAAATCGGGAGAATAATTTTCGTGGACTCGGCACACCACTGAATTATCTACTTGATTCTCAGCTACTTGACTCTGATTCCTCTTTGTTCTCTAATCCGGCTAACAAAACATAATTCATTCCCACCGTCGGAACCAGTTCGTTTAAATTGAAAATATATATATTTTTCTCCGTGGCTTAACGAAGAACCGTAGCACAAGCTATATTCTTGTCAGCTAGAAGCACGCACGCACGCACGCACGCACGCGCGCACGCGCGCACGCCCGCACGCACATACAGAACTCCCGGCGAGAGAGCGGGAGAGAGGGGGAGAGAGAGAGAGAGAGAGAGAGAGAGGGCGAGAGGAAGGGTGGTAAGGAGTGTGTGGGAATTTTATGGAGAGGGGTGAGGAGAAGAGAATGGCAGCAGCAGCAGTAGCGGCAGCAACAGCAGTGGCAGCAGCAGCATCCACGGTTGCGGAGACAAGGACGGCGCTCCCTCGGCTAGATAGTATAGAAGGAGCGCAGTCGGAAAAAGGAAAACCCGTTCTTCCACTGAATCGCGTTCCTTTAATGTTGCCTACTACTACTTCTACTACCATTACTATATACTACTGTACGACTGGAAACACGCGCATTCCACGCCGCGAGCGTCGCTTCGGTCGGTGGCGAGTAGTCGTGCCTCCAGAAAGGGGCCCCGACGTATATGTACGCGCACCTCCGTGTGTCCGCGCTCACTCCTCGTGCCCCTACACTCGCAGTCCCTGGCGCGCGCGCACACCGACACACGCGCGCCGCCAGAGACGGCGGGGACGCGCGGTGTGTGCGGGTGCGTGGGGGGTGTGGTAGGGGGGGGGGGGGGAGG
>JAPYYT010010285.1:0-10529 GCA_030522565.1 Ceratosolen corneri | reverse complement strand
TAAATATTTTAAATATATTAAAATTTAAATGATTTCAATTACTGTAAATTTATAATCCTTCATTCGTTAGTTATTTATTGATACACTAATTATCATGCTATATAACTAATAATCATTTCTCTTTATGAAAGATATTAATAATGGCTTAATTAAGCTCATTATTTTATTAATTCAAGCTAAAGTATTTGTTTGATTTGTTTACATCTATACTGTGTCTTCTAAGATCAATATTATCATATCAAAACAATTGTTTTATTTATAAATCTTGTACACTTTAAAATCTTTTCAACTTTAATTTTTTAAGTTTAGTGTCTACAATATTTTTTATTTATAATGTATATTTTTAGTATTATAAACTATTTCAAAATAAAATATGGTTATAGAATGTAACTCGAAGTGCAGTCCACTATGTCATGTTATGAAGTTTCATTAATATTGTAATAATAATAATTTTACTCTTATCTACAGATACTGAAGTTGTCAACACTAATAAATAAAATAACAGCATGAATTTTTCGGCAATATACTTTCAGAATTGTTATAGAATATCTTTTAGTAATTTATTATTTGCTATATTTATTCTTGAATATAATTACAAATATCAGTTTTTTTTATTAAATATTCTAGTTTATTTTATTCATATTTTTCAATGTAAATATAAATAACCATTCAATTTTACTCGTAACTGTATTTGTATCATAAGAACATAATTAGCCAAAATCATCTGATCTAAATATTTGGTATTTTCAAACATATTTGAAGTTAAAAATAAGTAAGTATAAGAATAAATAAATTATTTTGATCAAAACTTTCGTTTATTATTCACATTATTATTATTTTTATTATTAAACATCTGCTGATAAAGTACAGTAATTTACATCATTCTAAGTAAAAATAAAATTTTATTGAAACCATTAATAAATATTTACTTATTATAATATACAAATACATTAATTAAAATCTTAAGTATTAATTTAATAATTGTTTATAATGTGTGTTTCAACAGTTCATGGAATCAGTTTATTTATTTTTTTTTCCAATAACCTTAATCTATTTCTCCTTAATTTCATTTTTTGAATTCGTGCTTTGGTATTAGTTCTAGCTTATTTTTCTTTAGCCATAGTGATTTATGACTATTTAAAATCATTATACCACATAATGTCTACAAATTTCTAAGGGTACCTTCTTAATATATTTTTTTCTTTATATTCTAATTCTTATTTCTGTCTATTATTCTTTAATCATATATCAAAATGATTATATTATCATATAATTATTTCAAATTATATGTATATTTGAATTTTTCCTATACATCTTCCCCTCACTCACACACACACGCGCGCGCGCGTCATACTAATTATTAGTTTTAATTATCGGCCTATATTTTGTAATTTGTATTTTCAATGTTCAATATAACAATAGAAAATAAATTAATTAAATGATTCCATGAACTGTTGAAACACACGTTATAAACAATTATTAAATCAATACTTAAGATTTTAATTAATGTATTTTTATATTATAATAAATAAATATTTATTAATGGTTTCAATACATTTTTATTTATTATAATGAGTATTATTAAATGCCATTGTGAAATACTTATGGTTAAAATAGCATTGCTGTTTTTAATATTAAGATATTATCTTATTAATCTTATCTTATAAATCTTTTATAAAACTGACTCAAAATCTTATAATCTTATTAAATAATTTCTAGATTTATTTAGTAGCAACTGTGCAATAGTACTTTAATAGTATTTAATTGTATTATAATAATTTTATATCTATTAGTATATATGTTTAAAAAATCTACTATAATGTGTAGAACTATTATTTTACATATTAATCGATATCAATATGAATCTAACGCAATTAATATTAATCTGATTTTATTTAATAATTCCATTTTAATTTAATGTGTAATAATTAAGACTGCAGTAAAAAATCTTCAATTTACGGCTATACTATTGAAATAAATATTTGAGGATTTATGTAATTCTTTTACTAGTTTAGATAGTTTCGAAATACTGTGTTAATATAACGTATATAAATAAATACATAAATATCAACGTTTAACAGTCATAAATTATGTTAACAATAATGTTTTATCTATAATTATATTTTCTTTTAATTAACAATGATGTACTAGAATATGTTTCAAAAATAGTCATTTTAGTATATTTTTGCTCTGATACTTATATAATGTTTAAGAAGTTTACTAAATCCTTAGAAATTGACATAGACACGAGAATCTATCACATAAGTTCCAAAACATTTATTAATGAATGTATACGTACATCATCGAGCATATAAATAAATACTTACATTAAGACATCAGTTGTTAGAACTTAACATCTGACATATTGCCTCTTTTATTATTTTGGTTGAATTTTTATGTTCTTAAAAAAATCTCAAAAGAATATTTAACGTAATCTTCTACCTTCATTGTTAATTATATAATTTGAGAGATTTATGTTTTAAAAAACAATACTTGATATTAAATTTATATTAAGTTGTATTATAAATGTTGCGATATAAAATTCAAATGAATTGTTTTATAATATGCCCGAGAATCAATATGTAGATATGAAAGGTGCAATTTCTAGAATATATCATAAATTTGATTTATTAGGGATTTTCACGGAAACAGAATATTTTCAGACAAAATTAATGAATATTTAACATTAAAGCTTAAAAAAATAAATACGTAATTTGAAATTAAAACTTTTTTTTAAAATATAATGAGATTCGATTTTAGAAATAAAATATAAAAATTTTAAATATTTTGTTTTATTAATTTGAATATTTTAGCATTTTACTCGTGTATAATAATTGAAACGTTGATAATTTGTATAATAAATTTTTAATGTATTTTTTTTTATTATGTGATATTTTGTATATATTTACAGATCAATTTTGAGAGAAAATTTTAATTATTTATTTTATTTTTAAGCTGATCTTTTTTAATTTATTTTTAATGTTTGTCTTAAATATATATTTTTAACAAGATATAATTAATTATTGAATAATTTGGAATCAAGTTTGTTCTAGTATACTTAATTTCTAATTATTCAATAATTTATTTTGAATGTATATGTCAAATATATATTTTAACATGATATGATTAATTATTGAATAGTTTAATAGTTAATATTTTTGTGGAATAACTATTACATTTTGTGAAATATAATCGAAACAAAAAAAATTTAATTGTATTGTGGAATATTTTGTATTAAAAATGTGTTTGTATTAAAATTATAATATTTTGTATTTGAAATTATGTTCATATTAAAATTTTTAATTTAGATATATTATCAAGTCATAAAATATTGAATAGCAACTGGTCAGTAATAACAACGAATTAGTATAATAAGAAAGTATTAATTCCATTAATAATTTCCATTAATGAATTTGACACAAACACTAATTTTTGCAATATGACTGAAAAATATAATTTCTTTCTATTTTTTATTTACTACTTAATATATATTACTTTATATTAGATTTTTCGTTTACATTTTTATATTAAATTTTATATCTAGTATTTTTATATTAAATTATTTTTATATTTATACTTAATAAACGTTGAATAAATTTTTTAATTAAAATTTTTTTATTATATATAATTATTTGAATGTTTGATCTAGTAAATACAGATATGTTAGTGAGCCTTACTTGTTAAACCATTTTTCCACGTGTCACTAAGTAATTTATGGGCTTCTCTATTTTCTATTAGTCATTAATTAAATTCATCCAAGTCATTTTGTTATTATAATACTTATTATTCTACTTTTATAATAAACATTCATCAAATATAACATGCGAAGCGAAAACTTAAGTCATCTACATTTCATACAGTAAAGTTTAAATTCGACTCTTCATATTTTTCTCCTTTGAAGGAAAAATTTACTTTGGCGAGGAAAATACTGAAGCTCGTTCGTTTTGAGGTTATGTTAGCGGCACTGCAAATGTTAAAACCGTTGGCTCGTTTCCAGTCTTCTTTCGAAAAACTATAGAACAGAAAAAGGAACACCAGTGGCGTAGATTGTCGTGTAGTGTTGAAAATCAGTGTACAATACTTCCAAGCTTTAACCGTCATCACTTACCCGTTAATATCAACTGCAGCCTACCGTCTCTATTATTACTAGATACAGGATTATATATTGTATGCGAAAAGCTGCATTTCTTTTAGTATTTTCTTCTTTTTTAATAGTCGCTTACAAATGTATATATATATATATATATATAATTTTTAATACAACTTTATTATAGCCAAAATACTTATCTGAAAGCTATTTTTTCGTGTCATTTAAATGTTACCTAAATGTTTATATCAACGTATATATATATATATATATATATAATTTGTTATCATTTGTATTTTCGATTTTTTGGTGAACAGTAATTAAAAATAATTTATGTACAATGTGCTCTTTTATGTATTATAAACTTTTTTTCAATAATAGATCAAACCAAGATAAAAATTAATTTGAAATTTTAGTTTTAAATTAGTATTAATGTATTTAATTTATTTGTATATTTAATATATAATGTATTTAACAGAAAGCAATATAACCAGTAAAAAAATACTTTTTCAAACTATAATGTAATAATAAATTATTTCAATTTAATTTCCTTTATTAAAAAAAAAGAAACATCGAGATGATAAAGAAATTTCAAATTTTTGTCTAAAATTAATATCGAATCTTTTATGAAAAATAAAAATTAACTATTTCTTTTCTTGTTTAGAAACCGCACAATTAATGATAAGCATTAATATGATCGTTATGTTTTATTATTAACTTTCACCTTGTACAATAACGAGAAAATGAATATAAATTTAACAAGGTAATCATTGTCAGCATATAATTAACGAATCAAGTTAGAACATGTTAAATTAAAAGAGTGCAATGGTATTTATATTTTAATTACCCTATAGGAATTGAGATATATCTAAAGAGAGAGAAGGATAAAAATTAGCACCATACCTTTTTAAGGATATAAATTAGATTCAAATTTAAGAGTCCTGCTTACCGAGGGTATTTACCCAATGCATTTTTATTTTCATTTCTGCCACTGCAAAAGTGTGGTGGTGTATATATTAGTTGCAAAATGCTATTTGTATATTGTAATTTTATTCAAGACGAATATACGAAAATTAGGTCGCAGTAAAATCACGAAAAGAGAGACCAGGAAATCTCTTGTCAAGGCAGACTTAGATAAATCGCCTCAGCACACAGCTTTATTTGCCTTTTCAGGGCAACAATAATAAAGCGTAGAAGTAAACTATCTCAGGTGCCAAATTGACCCTTTTAGGTCGTTAGCGATCTAATTTTACCGATTGTTGAGCATCAAAGTAATTCTACTCAACGCTTTAATAGTAAGACAAGAGAAATCCCACTTAATGCAAAGGTCTTACTGAAGATTAGCAATGTAAATATTTTTTCCAATAGGTAAGGAACAGTATTTTTTAATAATTCAAGTTATAAGAGGCTAATGACAAGTAGAAAGTAGAATAAAAAAATATGCTTATATCATTTGCAAGTTATGTATTCTTCTATCGAGAATATAATAACTCAGCCATTTAAAACTTTTTTTTATTATTTCATGGGTGAATTGAATATTTAAGTTGTCTAGGTAATTTTACAGATAAATTATTTTTCAAATAAAATTATGACAAAATCTTTATATTATTATTCAATTTAGGATTTATCGGAAAGTACGTGACTGATGGCTAATCGAAAAGGGATATTGGTAAACGTATTTATACGATTCGTTTTTACTTACCTCCACTGTGCTCGTCGATAAGGCTGATATATACTATCTATCCCTTATACATTACAAGGGAGTTTTAGAGACTCATCTGTATGTACTGCTACTCATTTTTAGGCGCACATAGAAGAATATCTATAAAATACAATAGAACGCGCGGAAGTGTAAATACGTAGTGATGGCCGTTGTATTTATATTATTCCCGGCTTCCCATCGCTCAGTCGGCCAAACTTACGTAACAGATTGTGCCTGCGTATGACTTATTTCATGAAAAAACTTTTTGTGTAATTTTGAGAGACGTAATGAAAGTTAGGTACTTATTATTTTATTGAAATTTTCTATAATGATATCAAATGTATTGCAATGCGATAATTTAATGTAAAATAATTATTTTCTAATGAATTTGTGATAAAATGACTTGCTTCGATTGACTTAGTTTTCCACTTTTATATTTAGCTAATTTACATTAGTAATAAAAACAACTCAGTCAATTAATGTAAATCACTAAATTAGTCTCAGTCTTTTATTTCGTTTTTATTATTAAATTATATTTGTATTAAAACTCATAATATTAAATATATAATAAAATTTATTTTATCAATTGTTATAATAATCTTTTAAGATTTTATCTGTATATAATTTTGCTCTGCGCATTGATCATTTTATTATTATCGCGTCATTTTTATTTTCGTAAGTAAAAAACATATTATTCACTATTTCAATATTAGGGAATTATTATAAATATAATTACTTCTGGTATGAGTTTTGTATGTTCTATTTGTTATTTTCATTATTCCTCAATATAATTTTTAATCATTTTTTTTTCTTCAATAACTTCTTGTACTACAATGATTGTAAAGAATGAAGGATTTAACTGTTGAATTACTATTTCATATAATAATATTTCATTTAATAAAGTTTATATGACAAAACAAAATGTTTCCAAGGGAAAATTAAACTATTTGTTATTGTTTTATTAGTGATAGTTTATTTATAACATTTTCTCCCCACTAGGACAAATTAGAGTAGGTCATACAAGCTTGTATTTTCAAAGACGAGTTAGGTGCGAAGGCAGAGAAGGTAGAATTGAAGAGAACATTGACGAAGTAATAGGCACGATCTTAATTTCAAACGCAAGCCAGAAAGGGTCGTTTCGTTCGTTTTTATGAGGTTTCCGTACGTTTTTAACCATTATCCGCTTACATAAACTTCTCAAGATGTTCGTCTTGTTCAGTATGTTACTTTGCCATTTATACTGTAAACTTTTCACATAATATGTTTGATTTTTTTTACTAACAGTATCGCGGTAAAATATGAGATGAAATGAAGGAGCTTCGTTTTTGCTTTAAAACTTTTCAAGTAATCTTCAAATTTTCAATTGGGAGAAATTAGAATGAAGATGACAGAAGTGGAATTATCTTGTGATTAATTGAGTTGGGTATATTTTAATCATTATTATTTGTGCTTTGTTGTCTAATCGAAACATATTTAATTTAATGTAATAGTTTATATCAAATAAAACGATAGTGTATGAGAAATTTATTTGTATTCATAACGATTTGATCATTCCAATAAATCACCTGAATTTAAATGTAAAAATACTGTAATCTTCGTTTTACCAGTAACGGCAAAAAAGTAAATCAGTTTTTAGTAAGGTAATAAAAATATAATCAAAATCTATTAGTTTCTTTTAGTTCTCAATTTTTCAGTTTATTCTAATAAGAAAATATTTAGTTTGTTAAAAATTGCCTAAGATCTTTTAAAAATACTTTAATTTATTTGAATCATAAATTTCTTGTGCAGATAATTTAACATAAAACATTCCTTGTATACGCTCATCTATTTCTGCTTGTCAATTTAAGATTTTATGTATGACTATTTTTGATACTGTAAAAAGTCAGAAATCCTACAATACTTTAAATCTTGTAATTTACAACATTTAAAACAATGTACAAGTTGTAAAATTGTAATGAAAATCCCATGCAATATAACATAAATTGTATTCAGTATACTATTATAAAAGCTTACTATATTTGAAAATAACTAATCTTTCAGTTTATACGAAATATTACGCATAAAGTATACGTACACATTCATAGATTCACACATCCAGACTATGTGCTAATTTTATTGAAAATCATTTTTATATTTTCCATTCCAATAGCTATTAGTGAAACAAAATTTTAAATTATATTTTTCAACTTATTAATTTTATTTATTATATGTTTTACTTTGACATACTTAATGTCTAAATTATATTAAAAAATTTATTATTTGTAATATTATTTATTACTCCTATTATTACACTGTCTAAACATAAAAAATATAAATTAATATGAAAAATTACGATTTAAAATTATTCTTTCTTGTAAATTAACTACAAAATTTCTCTTCACTACTCTCGCTAGCGTGCAAGTCGAGTTTTTTTTATATTTTGCAGGAAAATATATGGTAGTTTCAAAACAATTAATTAACGGTTTACGTTTTATGAGCTAATTACATACTTTTCACGAAGACTCAAGTTTTTAAGAATTTGAATATGTTTCTCGTATCTCTTTATTCAATATAAATATAATAAAATAAGCTATTTAGAAATCTATTTTTTTATTGATTCATAACCTTTATTTTTATTTAGTTATAAGTTAACTGAAAAATAGAATTGCACATTAATAAATAGTTATATTTATTAATATCAACTTATATTAGATTGATTATTTAAAGTGCCTACCGATAAGCATAACTTTCTACTTTCATGTATATTTTCCTCTAAAGATAATAAAGTACACAATAGTACGGTGATATATTCGGTTAACTAATAAAATACAGAATATTTGCAGCCAAATATCCATAACTCTGTTATGTTATTTAAATAATACAAAATACTTAATATTACTTGTATATGCGTTTTTAATTAAGTTAAATAATAGGTACCTTAAATAGTATAAAAAGATATTTATACATTATTTAAACACTTATACATTACTATGGTTTTAATAATATTAATCAATACAATTCATTTATGGACTAATTTTTTAATACCATTTTCAATTATATTTCGTTGTCGTTAAACTTTAAAGCATAAATAAATACTTCATTTTTCTGGAGTTTTCTCTTTATAATCAGAGTTTTATATTTTGTCAACTTCATTTGTCTTACTCCGAAATGATTTAAAACCATGGCATCGTAAGTTGAAATATCACTACATAATGTAGCTATTAAAACTGATTTATCTTCAGTTATGTGATAAATCTTAACATTAGTTTAACTACGTCAATATTTCATGAACACGCTTTGAATGTTCATCTTTAGCAAATCAAACTTGAATATGTTATAGCATAACACTACATTGTTGACATTTGCACACTCAACTGTTTATCTTGTTTGTTTATGTCCATGTAAAAGTGTAATGCTGTAGAATCTTAAGCCCTGTTATTAAACTATAGTTTTTAATGAAGTTTCATCGAACTATCATGAATTTTAATGTCTATTAAAATTAAATAAAACCAATGACGACAACATAAAGTTTATTTTTGACAATTTGAAAGAATAATGTTATCAATACTGTTCGAGAACTAACCCGAGTGTGAGCTCTCCCCAAGGTGGTGTGGGGGTGAGGCAGATGGGGAAAGGGGAGATACAGCAGGGTAGAAAGAAACAAAGACGGCGCATAATGTAAAATAATGTAAAATATCTTTATTAAAAATATATTGAAATAATGATGTTGTCGTAATCGTGCATACAATAAAATATAATGTCTTTATTTAGCTTGATATATTACGCACTTTCACAATACTCAGCCGTAAATGGAATACCGCTTAGATTAATTATAAGTAAGCTATATTATTAGGTTAGTGTTTTATGAATATGCTTCCGCGCGACCGAAATATTCAGGCGTAAATTGATTACCCCGTGGTTTGGAATTATTATAAATCACAAGTCCATTTACGTTGTTGGTTCTAGTTTAATATATTGTTTAATATCCAAAATGTTGGTGTGTGGTCCGTTGGTTCGTTGTTCGATTGTTTCAGACGCGTTACCGTGTGTTCTTACAGTTTGGTCGGCGTGGAGCTGAAGGTTGTTATTTGTTGTTATATATAACGGTCGCTACTCGCTTCTGGTGCGCGCTGATCCTATTGACTATCCTTTTGGGCACTGAACGAATGGCAGATCCTGGGCCTCGTTCGCTTATCTGAGGTTTGCACTCCGGGGAGCCGTGGCCTCAGTAGAGAGAAACAGGTGCCAAGCCGCAACGAAGAACTTGTTCTTGGTCTCGTAGCGACTTGATATAGGCATCGGGTACAAACTTCTATGTAAAGATGCCGATCACTATTGTTTGAGAAACTCTTTGTTTGTAAGACCACTGTTCTGGAGACTATTTTAGAGAGCCTTTGAAGTCTAAGAGATTTCTGAGGCGCAGGGCGCCTGAAGTCTAGTTTTATTACCGCCACCCCACTTTTCGCGTAGTGGGTGCACATCTTGTCTTCTCTCTTTCTTTCAAGAGTGGGAAATTATGTTGATCGGGTGTTAACTAATTTTCTGTTGTTACTGGGGCCCTAGACAAAGAGTATCAACTCCCTATGAAGGAGGTACGGGCGAAGTGGAGGCGATGAAGTGGTGGTTGGGCTACGGCTTAAGTTGTTGCATCGATGCTTCGATGCGTCGCCTGTTTTACACTTTTCACAATTAAATCGGTACGTAAGAAAATAGCAGGATGTTTGACAACTGCGCGGGGGTTCATTGAATGATTAATCCGTT
>JAPYYT010009963.1:0-10849 GCA_030522565.1 Ceratosolen corneri | reverse complement strand
CTATTTTTGTTTGTTGTATTTATCTTTAATTATAAATCGATTATAAAAATAAAAAATAAAGACTTGTATAAAATTATTTTATGGATTTAACAATTATATATATATATATATCTATTAATTCGAAATTTCAATCGAAACAAGGAAATATTTTACTTTTTTTATTTTCTGAATCTTTGATACATTCCGTTACCTTCAATCAATATTCTGTTCTATTATTTTTTATACATTAAATTTTCTTTTAATTTTATTTGAGTAAAATTATTATTCATAAAGTAATAAATTAAAAATGATGTATTATAATAATTATCTCATATAATTGAATTAGCAATTTAATAGTAAATATAGTTGATGTACTTGTTTGGAAATTAACCTAAGTGATTAATATATAGCAGAAAAGGAGACGGATGATTAGATGTTGAATGTTTGCGTATGCAATGTTGTCTTTGGTATAAGTTGATTTTTTGAATCTAAAATGTTGATATATATTTTTCGTTTTGTGTTCAAATAATAAATGGACGATTTCCATGTAATCTCGACGCTCAGTTGTACGTTGAATGCTGCTTTGCTAGGCATAGAACTCCAAGTTATAACGTCTGGGTAGTTGGTTTCTCTGTTTGAAGCTAATTATCTTACCCTTCCTGGCTTTACGTTTTTATTTAAATGTCTAACCCAGATATGAGATTAAAGTTTACCTTGCTAAGCTCGGGTGTAGGTATCGAGAATAAAAATCTAGCGAGAGCCTCGCACTTCTCTTCAATGCAAGATAGCAGCCTGCGCTATGCCCAATATCTTGGCACTTTCTCTCAGATCAAGAGCATTAATCGATTCCACACAATTACTGAGATTATTCTGAAGTCCCTATGACTCATGCAGTCTAATTTATATACATCACCCTGCTTTTCGCGAGGGTGTGATCATCTGCAATATGCTTCGTTATGAAATGTTTAAGTCATTAGATCACAATTATTCTTGTACTATGATTGTAATATGATTCAAATTTTGTAATACAAAGTATTTTAAGTATTTTAACCAAAATGTATTTATCATAATAATTCTAACCATTACCTTATTTATATGTCGTTTTTTCAATTAAAATCAGTTGAATTACGAAGAGCACGAAATTATTAATAATATACTTTAAAAGCAATAAATTAAAGCACGGGAGTATTAAGTACTCTAGGTATTCCTAGAATCTTTATAGCGATATTGATTCACTTTATAGCGATATTGATTCACTTTGTTTCTCAATAAGACACGTGATGGAAAAAAGTCTATACTCGAAGTTTTAGCCTGATACAAATAGTGATCAAAAAGGTTATATCGCTTCCGAAAGGCGATAGTCGGAAATTCGAATTAACATCTAAGGCACTTGTAGCTCATTAGCCGACCATAAGCAGGCTCGAATTTTCTTACATACTTTTTTAACAATGAGGTACTATGAAGCGACACTCGAGACTCCAATGGGATGTCGAATTAACTTGAATATGAACTCCCCCCAAGTTGGGACTATTGCGCGATGTTAAAAATGAAGTCTGCGATTTCTTTATTGATACTATAAATTCCCTTTATTAATAATAAGATGTAGAACATAATGTTAAATATTGATGTAAATATGTAGGAGCGATATGTTTTCCGTGCAATTTCGGCACTCGGTTGTAAGTTGAAAGTCGTGATACCAGAAAATGGATTTTAGCCCTGATGTTTATAATAAAGTGATTGAATTACTACCCTTTGGTTCAGTCAAGGAGTGGCCTGCCATTGTTGAATGCCGTGTCGTCATCCTGTAAATTAGGTCCTGTGCGGTATGTCGTAAATCGAATCAACACAGACTTTCTTGTAGTTTTAGATCGGTTCGATCAAGTTACTTGTTGAATTATGATTATCTAAATTTTATATCAGTTTGGAAAAACTGATTGTTAAATTAAGTTTCATTTTTATCTATTTTCTGATATTTACTCTGGCTAAAATGATTCTTTCGTTTAATGAATTCTGAAATCTGACAAAATAATAGCAAAATACAGAGCATAGTACATTTCTATAGCAAAAACTATACCATAATGTGATATAATATCAAATAGTATATTTTATTAATCTATTATTTCAATATAATTATGTAACATTATCATTTTTATGAAGTTTATGTTATTTAACAAATTTATATACATTTAAGTCAAAATTTAATCAAGTAAATTACAAACAAATCGGTTCTACCTGTTGTATTCGTATTTCATCGATATTTTATAAAGAACTTATATTTGAACATAAATGTAATCGTATTTACTTTCTACATATCTACAAATCATGGCAAAGGTTCTGCTGATCATAGCTTCTGCCGCAACGTAAATTACACAATGACTTTCTTCGGCACTCATTATTGCATACTGGTCTTACTGTTGAATTTCTATAGTAGTTTCTGTAAGATAATATAGTATTATTTTAAGCCTTCATAAAGTTTTCACTTAATCAAATCAAATAAATAATTAAATAGGAATTACATTAAAAATTTATTTAAATTAGTATACATTTGATAATATAGTTTTCTCTGATTCATTATTTTCAAAGGAATAATTATTTAATTACATTATTAATATATATATATATATATATATCTACTTTCGGATTAAATTTTAATTTGCAATAATTACAATAAAAAAGATGTTACTATTCATACATTTTATTCGTCAGTGTATGAATATTGTTATTATGAATGTTATATTATGAATGTTATATCACTTTATCAATAGTGTTCCTTTATAATCATTATTGAATTTGTATTGAAATTTAAATCTTACAGTAAAAGTTATTGAAAATTATGTATATAGATGACTTATTACCTATTATTAGTTTTAGTATTTACATTTGAAAAAATATATCAGTTTCTTTTGTTATAAAACTGAACATATCCAATTACTTTATATAAATTTTTAATATATATTTAAGGAGTATATAACCAATTACCTATGAAATTTATCGAAAAGATCTTCATCCCGAACCATTCTGTTTACAAGATCATTCCAATCTTTTGGTAAAACTGATGTCATTAAATAAGCATCTTTAGCACTATAAGCTTTATACCATTTTGGTTTATCATTTTTGTTTGCTTCGTCAAGATTCATTGTCCAAGTTTCATGATCTATAATTAGCTATATAATGATATAAATTATTTAATAGTAAGTTTGAATCATATTAAACTTTTTTTAAAGAATGTTTTGATATTTTATTAAATGATATATACATTACGTGTGCACATTTGCGTGTAGTGAATAAATTATTAAACAAATCTTATAAATAAAATATAAAAAGATACTATAAAATAGATTGAATTATATTAACATTCATTTAAAATATTTATTTGTATAAAATAAAAAATAATATGTATTACGATATATTTTTAAATAATTGAATATTAACCCATTTGTTTAGGATTATTACCAATGTTTTGTTTTGCTCCTCAAGGTGAGTGAGGAAGTATGAATAGTGGAAAGAGAGGATAGAAAGAGAGGATAGAACTATGTTTTAATGTAATCTAATAATTATTTTATTTATCTAAAAATATATAATTGATATGAGAGTTTATTGAATGATTAAGAACAAAGGTTTAATAATTTGAGAGTTGAAATTCGGGATTAATAGGAATTAGTAATATTTATTGAATAAAGAAAAAAGAAGTAGGAAACTTATTGTGTAAACTACAGCCTTGCTTCGAGTTAATCATGTACTTATAAAACAACCAAGTGCAATGATGCGAATAATACTGTAAGCTAGAGGTGTCAGAAGTTAGTGGTCGTAAGGTCCATTCGTCCGTGCCCGGCCCCTTTATCGCTCTTCTTAAGAAGGGGAAAATTCAATTTAAAATTATCAAGGTGGGAGTTATAGAGAAGGAACAGTAGGATACATAGCTCGCAAGTGTTTATAATAACGTTCAGTCGAGTGAATATTTACAAGATTCGTGGAATCTAATATATATAAACTAAATGAATACTTTCAATCATGGAAATGTTAAAGGAGAGATTTTTTATATCAAGCGGAATCTCGAACACTATTATTTATTTACTTTATAATTAAAAATATACTAAAGTTCACTTTTTAATATACACATTTGTTTCAAAATTCGTGGAAGTTTCGGGCGGCTCGAAATAATACGATATTGTTTAGGAATTCCTTACATTTTTCGGCTTGTTTATTATCGTTAGATGTTGACCACGCCTCTTTTGTTCTCCCAAAATTCCGAGTGTCGCCTAGCAGCAGCGACGCAACTTTTGATTATAATTTCCACGTAGAGTCGAACTTCAAAATGTAGTCGCTTATGTCGCGTGTCTTATTGAAAATCAGGTAGAATCAATGTGGCTATCAAGATTCGAAGACTGCCCGTGTCGACCACCTCCTGTGGTTGATCGTACAATGACTAAGAATTCGACAAGCACGATTTAGATTTGTTATTGCGTGGCGGTTTGTATCAATCAATACGATAATCGACAATCAAACAAGAGTATATTGTCGAAGGAAGAATTACGTACTCTTTTCAGTTCATAGTTCAGAAGTACTGTACCCGTGCCAGCATAGGATATAGACAATGTACGTTATAATATTTGAAGGCAAGATCGAGATTTCCATCTAGGCTTCTCGACCTCTACACTCGAGCAGAGAAAGGCAGCTTCGATCTCAATACGGGTATTACTTTTAAAGAAAAACGTAAAGACAATTCAGGCTTGGAGTTCTACAAGCAAAGACAGTTAAGAGCAAAATTCTGACTTCAAATAGAGAAACCAACTACATGGACGCATGGGTACAGAGCCCTTCTCGAAGCAATCCGGCATTGAATTTACAACTGAACGTCAAGGTTCTCGGAAAGCATCCATTTATTTCTTGAATATAAATCCATAAGTATATACATAGACATTTTTAGGCTAAATAAAGCAACTAATCCTACAGAGAGTAACGGACACGTAATTATCTTGTTATTACTCCCACCTTCCTTTCCACTATTTGTTTCTTCTATTTAACATCTTGGGGAGAAAATACATTTGGATTGATTTTCGAACATTATTAAATATTTATTATATTGAAAATTTGAGATTTTTAAAAAGATATTCCATCATAAATGTTCGAGATTCCACTGGCCTCTCTACCCTCGGTACTACCTCTTCAGTTGTAAATTGTTTTTAAAAACATTCAATATGTTTATAATTTCCAGATGTGTCCCAAGAGCCTACGAATATAATCAAAAAGTACATCCAGTATTATTTCTGTCTATTTTATGACCATTTACGATCGTGTTTACTCGGACTGTACCTCAAAAGATTTCGGCAACGGTCAATATGACCATCACGTGACTTGCAATACGAGCCTAGTAAAAACAACGGACAAGACCTTCTAGGCATAAACAATTTAGTTGCTACACTTCGTGACATTTTCTTAACGAGCCGACACAAATTGGAATTCATGAAAAACCCAGTCATACTTCAAAAGGTCGAGGCAACCGCACGACCCGCGGACCGACGTCCCTAAGCGTTACCATCATTTCACCTACAACACTTCGTCCTCCTCCTCTAAAAGGGCGTTGATATTACTTGATAAGAGCTTCAGTGACAACAGAAAATTAGTTTTCATACAAGCAACAAAGCTTTCCACTCTCAAAGAAATCGAAGATGACCACCGATGCTCAAGGAGCGGGGTGAAACATCAAAACTAAAGAGCGACGCGCTGCTCGGCAGATATTTCTCTCAGTTTTTAAAGCGAGAATCTTGAAGTTGAATAAGTGATCTTAATATAAGATTCTAAAATACAGGACTCGGTAAAATTTAAAAGGAAGCTTCGTCACGACGTTGATCATAATCGGCACATCCAACTACTTCTTGGCTAGTCCTTTCTCCTTCTTTGCTGCAACAGCGGCCCTGGTGAAACCAATAAAGTGGGCATCCTAGGCTCTAAGTCCAGCTATCCAGCAATAGGCTCACGAGGAGAAAGGTGAGTAACAGGTAATTGACGCTGCCATATACCGGTATTTATCATATTTATCACACTACCGAAACCAAATTGGCATTCAATTCGAGCTTTGAATGCCACATAAAAACCGGCTCACATTACGCCATCGGACCAGGGCGCCAACGCTCCAATTAAGTAATAAGACAAATACAGTTGTAAGATACTGGCCTCGCTATTATCTAGAATCAATCAATCAGCACAATTTTATACGTTTAATTACCCGTTCTTATAAAACTCGCGGTATTTAAGTTACGCTTGAATATTTGCGTTAGTGCGGGATTTACGCAAATCAAATAAAGACAATATCATATTCCAATATATATTAAATAAAGACATTATTATTTCCGTGTATTTTCAATAAAGACAGTTTACAACATCGTCGCCTTCATCTAAGCTTATTTAAACTCTGCCATCTTTTTCCCTTTCCACTGCCAGCCTCTCCTCGGCTCGCCGCCTTGGGGAGAGTCGTACTCGGATTACTTCCGAACAATAAATAATTAAATAAATTATTAATTAATTACCAAAAAATTCTTATCAAATAGTTTAGTAAAATGTTTTGAACTTAATAAATTAAATTCAAACTTAATAATTAATTATAAACTTAATTTAATTTTAAAAATTAAATATTTATAATTCTATTATTATTATTATATAATAAATTGGAAGAAATACAAATTTTAAGGATTTTGTAAAAATAATTTCATGGAAAATAAATTTTTAGAATAAATAAAAATAACTTTAAAAATAATATTAATGTTATTTTTACAGCGATTTTTTATTTTGTCATTTAAATTTGATAATTATATCACCAAAATAGAATCTATTCACAAGAAATGTTACCAGATCTCGCAATTTACAGAATAATATTATTTTCATTTTTATTCCTATTTAAAGTTAAAATTAATCAACGTTAATTTTTTAATTATATTGTACGCTTACTCTAGTTGTTTCAGAATGATCACCATCAACATAGTATATACGATAAGCAGGGTTTACATTTTCCCAAGGTGTAATTGAAGGTGCTATGTACCCAATATTAATTGCTCGTTTGAAATCCTTTGTGTCATAAAATATTTCAAATTCATCGTAATGTGTATGTCCATAAAATTGTGCCATTATTGTTCCTTCATATCTATCAATGTATTTATTTAAAAAATTATATTGTATTTCTTAGTTTTATTTAATAATGTAAATTTTTTAATATAAAGAATATATAAAATATGATTTTTAAAAAGTACAAAGGATATATGTAACAATATATTATATATGTTATATTATATACCTTATTTAAAAAAAATAAATAAATAAATTATCTTTGTACATAGTGATATTAAAAAAAATTATTTTAATTAAAAACTGTAATGCTTGTTTGAAAGGTGTAATTGAATAAACTATATGCTTTTAATAATTTTTTGTTGAAATTTATCAAATACATCATTAATGAATTGAATTATTTTCAAAAAGAAACACAAAAGCAGAACTTCTAAATAAAATCAAAATAATAATTACGTATTTAAAAAATAAATACTATTAATAATTTTGAATTTAAATTGGCAGTATCTAATGAATTATTTAATTTAAATTAATCCTAATTTAATAAAGGTTCCTTTTTACTAATATTCTGAATACATTTAAGTACTTTATTAAGAAAAATAGACTCAATTATGTATTTTTTATATGAACAAATTATTAAATTTAGCATTCACCTATTGATAATGTTATAATAATTCTTGGACCAGATTTTTAAACAATCTGGTTGTCCCGGTGGTATATGCCCAATGATGTGCACTTTCTCCCGTTTTGCTTCAGCCATGCTAAGTTCATGTACCAGCCACGTAAGCTCATTCATTGGATCTGTACTATTTAACAAGAGCCAATAGTTGTTTCTACTACAGTAATTGCTATTAATGGAGATAATTCTAAAATTAGGCCTGACTAGAACAGAGTAAAATGCACCTCGTCTTATAGTTTCGAAGGTATCCGCTGGTAACCAACGACTCCATTCGTTACTTAGTTGATCATATAACCAGGACATATTTTTCCTTGGTGGTGCAAATGATGGTGCATAACTAAAATATCCGTTCATATATAAGAAATAAAATTTTTTAATCATTGCCTTTTTATAAGTATAATTTTTATTGTAATTTAAGCATCCATATTTTATCAGTAATCATTATTTCATATTACATTTAATTAGCTATTAATATTTATAAACTATTGGAAATATAAGGTTAAATATGCCATACTTATAAATTATTGTAAATCATATTTTAATTATAATAATATAATAGTAATAAATCCTGATATTATTTAAGATAACTAAATCTTACTTTATAAATTTCTTCCATTTAATCAATAAAAAGTTATAATTTTCATTATTATATTAAAATTAATTTAATTTAAATTTTTGCAAAATTGTATATTTACAAAATTTAATAGAATATATCAAAAAATAAAATAGAAATAATACTTTAAACTCTTAGTTACAAAATGAACAATTTTTTAATTATTATTTTACATATATTATTATATAAATTTTATTACATTTTTGAAACTTTAAAAATTTACCATTTCAAATATTTTTTACAAAATTATTGCCAAATGAAGTTCCATAAATACAGAAACTTTAATTTTTTAGCATTATTATATAATTTAAACAAAAAACCATCAATAATTAATATATTGATAATATCGTATGATTATGTAATATTTCGAATATAAACTTGAAATTTTTTAAAATAAAAAATCAATCAGTGAAAAAATCATGAAACACTTGTTAAGAAAATATTATTATCAAAATAACTAAAAAATTTGATTTCTATGCATAATACTTTTTAAGACTAAAAATAAAATTTCCGTAAAATCAATATATTTGTTAAACTTCTTTTAACAAAAAATTCTTTCGAATAGTAGTTCTAATAATATTAATTTTTAAAACAAATGTATTTATAAATTACAAAATTAGTTTTTATTTACAAATTTAACATTTCGAAATTACCTTCATGATATTATACTTTATATTGCAATAATATTTATATTTAAAGATATATATAATATATATATAAATATATATAAAATATATTTAAATTTATAAAAATAATTTTCATTATTAAAATATTATTTAATGTTATATTTTGATATAATCAATTTTAATTACTTCAACTATTAGTATAATTTTTATTCTTTATTTTAATTTATATAAAATATTTAAGTTTACTCTAACATTTTAAATGATACAATTATAAAATAATATATTGAAATATTAAAAAAATATTAATTTATAAGTCAAAATAATAAGTAATTTATTCAGAATTAACAATAAAAAATAAAGAAAAATATCTTTTATTTAATTTTAGTTTTTATAAAGAATTTAAGTATTAAAATATAATATACCTATCAACAGGACAACTCTCATGATTTCCAACAGATGGAAAAATGGGTATACCTTTGAAATAAGTAGATATTAATTTACAAGTCACCTGAAGGTTTTTGAGATTTTCTTCTTTCGTTTGATTCCATATATCATGAGGAGGAAGATCTCCCGTCCATATAATGTAATCAATATCCTTGTGATTGAAAGTTATTTTAATTCAATTATAGATTAAAACAAATATATTTTATAAAGTTTTTAATAATTAAATTACAGTTTTATGAAGTTTTAGTAATATATAATAAGTCTCAGAATATAATATGAATTTGATATTTCAGCTTATATTCATGAAAAAATAAATATTTAAAGATATAAATTGATAACTAAGTAAAATAATATAGTCGTAAAATATAAATAAACTTATTAATTTATTTGTTTTTAATAATTTCAAAGAATAAATTTAAATAAAAAATAATTAAATCAATTTAAGTTCAAGTATCACCATAAAATGATTACTGGTAATGATTTAAAAACTGGAATGATGGTTTTCATTACATATTAATTATTACAAATTTTTTATTTTTTATAATGTAAAATATATTATGTTCAGCATACTGATTATAACTCTTAAATTAACAAATTAACAAATTAGTGATAATAATATATAAAAACAGATAAAATAAGTATTTTACCTTATGCGTAACAGCAATATGATGGAATACATTATCCAATAAGCGCCTAGGTGTATCACATTTACGATAGTCACCCCATTTACCAGCTGCGGTTATATGACTTTTAATCAATCCATTAGTTACTCTGCAACATAGAGGTTCATTACAATCTGCGTTCGCCCCTTCCTTATAATACGGATCGAAATGGGTGTCGGAAATCTGAAGAACTTTAAGCATCGGTACATTATCTGACGGTGGGGTCTCCGGTTGAGTAATTGATATCATTGTTGGTGGTAGGCTTAGCTTCCAATTATGACGCGCATCATAACCATTTAAACATGAATTATCCAAAACAAAACTACATATTTGTGCTGAAGTCATATCTGAAAGCTTGATAATTTCCACAACATCAATCTGAAAGACATACAAATTTTTGCTGTGTTTACTTATTCTTGTTAAAATAATTGTTCGCGATTCCGGTGGAACGCGAATTTTTGTTTCCTTTTACATGTGACTCCTATAATAATATTCGAAGACTATTTCACGCACTTTATTTTAAAATTATTCCGTTGGAAGTCTCATACTTCGTGATTGCCCCTTCGTTTATACTCCCAGTGTTTCCAGGAAAATTGTTGTGGGGTCTAGAATTGTCGCGTGCCTAATAACAAGTCTCTCCCCGCCAGTGTCACAGCCTTCACCCCCTTCACCCCTTACCCCACGCGGCTCCGCAAGTCCTTTTCTTTGTCTCTCAGCTTAGTGGAAAAATTCGTTATCCCCCACCGCTGTCGCCGCCCTAGCTAGTCCTCTTGCTATATAATAGGAC
>JAPYYT010009707.1:0-10528 GCA_030522565.1 Ceratosolen corneri | reverse complement strand
TGTTACACAGGATAAAAATATTTCTAAAAAATTGTACGCATTTTAAAATAAGATTACATATTTCATTATATGTACACTTACATATTTTATTATTATATAGATTTTTATATTGAATTGACATATAGTATTTATAAGTTGTGTTCAACTCTGATTAAAATTAAATCCTTAAATGCTCTCTACTTATAAAAAAGAAAGTAAAACGTCTCATTAATATTATTAATTATTATGAATTTCGTAAAATTCACAAAAACTTATAGATATTTCTTAAATTGAACTTTATGCAATTATAAGCTACAATATCGAAAATAGTGAATAAATATTAGAGAAGCTGTTATTGAGCCAACTGCAATTGATAAATGGAGCTTTTTTTCTTTTTAATATCTATAAAATATCCTTTTGCTTTGATAATTAATGTTTAAAATAAGAAGAGTATTTAATTACATAGAATCAAAAAATGAATTTTAAGAATTGCGCAATACTTCATGTATTTACTTAATTTATTAAACTGGCAATCGATGTATTCGATAGGATATAAGATTCTATGCAATTTTTTCAAGTAAAATACAATATTATTAACTTTATAATATTTTTATCCTCTGCTAGCTTCATTAAAAGTTTTCATTTGGAAGGATTTTTTCTAAAAAAATAACTTAATTTTGCCAACGAGTAAAATTTATATTTTATTAAAA
This sequence comes from Ceratosolen corneri, assembly GCA_030522565.1. Lineage (NCBI taxonomy): Eukaryota > Metazoa > Arthropoda > Insecta > Hymenoptera > Agaonidae > Ceratosolen > Ceratosolen corneri. The sequence goes on along the minus strand of JAPYYT010009707.1, from coordinate 9,839 downwards.
GTATATTAAACAATATGAATACTTAATGTATAATCGATTATTAATTTACTTTTTTTTTTTTTTAATAATCTCGGAGAAATGGAATTTACCGGAATTAAAATTATTCATTATTATATGTAGTTATTGAGATGCAAATATAACATCAGGTCAAGCGAACGTAGGCAGACACAAACAACCACACGATATATCCTTGCAGTTAAAAGCCTAAGGCAATTAAATAAAATATTTATCTAAATTGACAGCTGATAATGTAATTATGTCGACTTATTTATAAGTTAATAAAAATATAAATGTAGAATTAAATTAATTGCGATGGAATTTATCATAGTGTGTGCTTTGTAGTAGTGTGTGTGTTATACAATGCAATATCCAGAAGCACTGATTAAATTATAATAATAAAAAATAATATAATGATATATTATATATAATTCGTAAATTATATGTAATTGATACGGCAATTTCCTATTATTATTATATTCCTATTTGAGAAGCGGATATGCTCTTTAAACTTTTAAAATTCTTTCTTCAAATTCTGTATATGTTTTTAATTAAAAGGGATGTATGTCGATTAAATATGAACTAATGATCCGAAAATAAATAGTTCATTTTTTCATGACACTGTTGATGGTAAATTTTCAAATAAACGTAACTTTCTTACAGAACTATTTACTTAGGCATTTTGATTGGTGACTTTTTCTGTTCATTCGTCGTTTATTTAAAACTTGGAAAATGTCATGCTCCGTCGACCATAATTAACAAAAAGTTCTAATATATTAGAGAAAAGAAACGACAGTTTATAGTCTAAAAAAGTTTTAATCCTTCGACGAACTTATCTAAAAAGTATAATCGTTAATAAAAAAAAAATCGCACGTATAAAAATACTTTGTTATAACTTTATTTATATCCTAAAGTGTTTTAACTTGTTCAGACATGAAATTCGAAAAATATGAAAAATATGAATTATTTATATCTTACTAAACAATAATATATTTGTAATGTTGAGTTATTGTTGAGTATGCGTTGTATATTGTAATTGAAAATTACCTTTTCTTAAATAAATTCAATGATTTTGTTCCAATGAAAGAATTGAATCCAATATATTTAAGAGCTAAGGGACTAATTGCAGAAGCCACCATAACTTTTTATTCTATCCTATTTATTAAGCTTGGTAAAGTTTAGACTGCTGCTAGCGTTTAATTAGAACATTAAGAAACAAATTAATTGCAATTAATTATGGGAATTTTAAAAATGAAATAATCTAGCGGAATGACTATTAAAAAAAGGATGAAAGCGAAAGATGAATATTTATTTAAAAGCAGTAATGGATAATTTGCATTTCATAAGCATTATGATTAGCCTTTAAAAATGAAAAAGCTCGGAATTTCGTGTATTTATCTACGATAATTTTTAGCATTATCCTATTTTAAGTAGTAATTTCGTAAAGAACGCGTGCCGCATAGTGGCTGGCAGCTGTTCACGAAATCAATCATTGCAAAAATTTCTTATTCGGATAATAACCTGCTTATGTGGTAATTGCTAATGGCATATAAAACGAAATCGAAAAACAGGTATTATATAGTATACTTGTTGTGCGCAATCGTTAAATGCGTTCACCTATAAAGAGCGAAAATAAATAGACTCCATGTCTTCAACTGCTTGTGCCATTTTTTCTCTTCTTTTCGTGTTCCGTTTTTTTCTCTTCTCCCTTTTTTTACATTTTAATGAACTAAATCCACGATTCACTAATGATCAATTAATATTGACCTTATTCATATGGGAAGGATAAAACGAGCTCGTAAATCTTTATATAAATCTCTTCTAATTAATGGGCATGCTGCTGGCTGTATATAATATTCTGTAAGAATTTCGAATCTTCGGATGAATGTTCGAATTAGTTTCAATCGGCACGCCAAATTAAATGCTGCGAGCCACACAGCCTCATTAGCCTTGCGGCAGTGCCCGGAAGAGAAAAGAAATTCAACTTTGGTGTATCTGTGCATCAAGTGCAATGCAAAGTAATGCCCTGCCGCTTTTGCATTGATGGCTCCTCAACAGCCATCGAATAGCGCAACAACGAATACGATCGAAGCTGCGGAGAGGTTCGTAAGACCGTGAAGTTGTAAAACGACGAGGGCTGCGAGCACCTCCAGAGAGAGAGAGAGAGAGAGAGAGAGAGAGCAGCAACGATGAAAAAAAAAAGAAAAAATCCAATTCGCATTGGAGGGCGCAATAGACGGGATAAGTGGAGGCGAGTGGTCATGCAGAGCCACCGCGTATCCGTGTTTAAAGAAAGAAAGCAAAGTCGCCGTAGGTAAATGAAGCCGGTGAATAATGCAGGCGGGGCTGGCACCGCAGCCGCAATCCAGCAGTCCAGTATGGAAAAAGTAAGAGGACGCGTGGCGTTGCAATAAAGATGAGTCGAGGAAAAGCGGGAAAGCCATGGGCTCGCGCGCCTGCAGCTGCAGGATCCCGAGGCACGTCCGCGTGCACGTCCGCATCGGCAGACAGTCAGCGCACGCCCTGACTTTCGTCGGCGCACGCCTGTGAAAGGCAGAGCAGCCGCGTTCGGCTGCTCCATCGGCGAGGACAATTTTCCTCATAACGCGCTCGGGCTTGCGCAATCGGCGCTGTCGATACGAGTGAGCGGCCGAGCGCCCCGGGAGTCCTCGGCGGCGAACTCGCGAGCACTGGCCACTCGCTTCTCACGCAGCGCGAGCGACTCCGCCGAGGCGATAATTTCTGGAATCCCAGCAATTGGCATTTGCATTTTTGCGGACGCGGAGGCAGCGGCGGCAGACTCGCGACTCGACTTGTTCCCGAGATCGTTGCTTGGTCTTTCCTCACCGCCTGCCCATTGTTGTTGCCGTTCGAGCGCTTTGCGCGCACGGCCGTTTCTTTCTTTCTTTCTTTCTTTTTTCTTTCTCTCTCAAGAAGCTTCGAATAAAAAGGAAGGAACTCACGTCGCTTCGCGCGCGTTGCGGCTTTCACTCTTACCGATGCTGGCCTCTCCCGGGTTCCCGCTTCCTCGCGCACGAGTGCTTATTCGCGCGAGCGCTGCTCCGTTCTTAAAGAAAGTCATTCCGTAGGTGGCCTGCCAAACGGATAGAATTGAAAATTGATATCAGAGTCTTTGAGAGAGAGAGATGGGGATGGTGAGCTTAGGGCGCAAGGATTGCCGTCGTGCGACCATTGGCTTATTTTCGGCGCGAGGGCCGCAAAGGGCATAGAATTCCCAGACAAGAACCTACGGCTCGCTGATTTGGTCTGTCAGAGGCTCCTGATTATTCTTGACTAGACTTTAGACTTATCTGTAGATGGCTGTATAAAGCCAACCTGCTAGCACAAAATCTGACACAAATTACCGACATTTCCATTGGAAATTGGTCCAAGGAACATTTAATTCCCTTAAAATAAAACCATATTCACTTAACATGATTATAATGCATTAAATACAAAAGTGCGAGTCTTTAATAAAAATTCATTTATTATTTGCAGCAGAACGTTTTATTGATAAGCATGTCAATTATGATTAGCTCAACAATGCGTATACACCGCTTAATAAATAACAAAAATATTAATTTATGTAAATAGAGTATGAATAAAAAAATTATTGAATTTAATAAGTCTTCCTTTCGCCATGATATAATTACAGTTTGTGATTTTATTTCATATTAGTGCGCTAATTGAAATCTAGTATAATCATTCCATTATTTGATTTATCGCATTAATTCGTACCCACATGTCATTTGCAGAATAACGCCACTTTCATTCTCATTAAATTATGCTATTCTTAATGTTCGATTATCTAAAAATGAATCCAGTTGTTTATATATAAGTATAAATTAATTATAAAACTTAGGAATCGGAATGCCATTATAATATGCAACTTTCAATCCATTTGAAAATAGAAGAAAAATTAAACAAGCAATACAAGGCGGAAATATAAATGCGTTTCGTTTAAGCCAATCAAATTTTTTGAAATTTCATTTCATTCTCAGTATAGTGTGAAACGTAAATAGAAGCTTATGGTTATACTTTAATATTAATATTCATTAGCGTATGTATTAAATATACAAATTGTTCTTCGATTGATTATCGATTAACAATATTTATATTCTTTAATTAAATTTCTAGTTTAGATACATGTAATAAATTTTTCCTCAAAAATGTTGAAAATTAAATTTGGAAATATGTTTTTTTAGTATCTATTGTCAATTATAGTGGTAATTTAACGTGATTTGAATGAAACAAAATTATATTCGAAAATTTACTGGTTCTTATGCGATACAAGTAATTCTATTTTAAGTAATTCTTTATCTATTTTAAGTTATGTAATATTGAGGTTTATGTAGAAATGCAAATAATTAAACGAAGAAGTTAAATTTTCATTTTTTGCTTAATCATATATAGATTTTGCGTGTATGAATAAATACACCATACTACACCTTGATGAATGATATCATTATATTATTTTGTTAAATTCAATAAATAATTAATTTATTAATTGTCACATGTTTAATTATTAATTGTCACTTATTTACGTATTATTACTCTAAAAATGATAAGAATCTATCTTGTTTATAATTTTTTTATTTGAACTACAAGGATACCAATTGTATTTACTATTGCGTATATATAACATAATAAATGCATAAGTAAAGTATAATAGTATATAGTATTTTAAAAACAAATTTTTGTTTGTATATATATTTAATTTTATAATCTACAAGTTCAAAGAAATGATATATACGTGTGTGCATTTATAAAGTAATGCATAGAATTGCATTTTTATTTATTTATTTTTTTTAATGCAAGTATAATTCATGTAATTATTAATATAAAAGAAAAAATGTAACCAGCATTATAAGAGGAAATGTGTAACATAATATAATGAAAAATATGTATATTTCAAAAGATAACTTTGGTTTTACGAATAATTATGTATATATATATATATACCTACAATTGAAAAATTATTCCTCTTGTGATTAAAATCATAATTGATCAATTTAATTTTTTAACAAAGAAAGATTTAACTCTGAAATATACTTGAGCGTTCAAGCTATTTATGAATTGTACAGGTTAAAATGGACAAGACGTCATCAATAATAATTATTTATTATCTAAATGGAAAGTCTAAAATTATTAATGGTCTTTATATAAAAGACCGTATATATCATAAGATATAATAATTTGATATACATTAAATTAAAAATGTTGTCGTGTTATTTGGCATTCCAATAAAATTTCTTAACGAGGAAAAAAAATGTATACCACATACGCAAAGCCACATTAGTCCACATGACTAATATCTAGAGTATTGCGATATAAGTATTGAATAGAATCAAACCGGCTCTCTATGTTTGTATTACACGTGCTATCGAAGAAAGTTATGTATGAGCTATAAAGTTACATGAATACATCATGTCAATGAGGTAGTTTCTGCTTTGTCTTTCTTTAATTTTTCTTTTTCTTATTTGAAATTTATTATTTAAATTGAATAAAATTGTATTGTATGGTGGTATGTCGTGATATATGTATTCGCATAAAGTGTTCTAAAACTCATTGTAGACAAACATAGATATTATTTAAACCATACGAATTAATAATTTTTTCAACATTTACTTATAATATAAATGCTTACGTCACTTATCGATAATAATTTAAAATGCACAATAAAAACTTTGTAAAGACTATATAATCACTCATAATAATGTATTCTAATATTATAGAAGGTAACTTAAATATTATGTGGGACGTTGAAACTAGGAGCTCGTTAAAAATGATTCAGATATAAATGTACGCAGATAGCGTTTTTAAATACGCGTGCAATAGTGCTTTGTAATTAATAATGAAAGGATAATTCTATACAAATTTCGTTAATTATAGCGATAATGCGCCCTGCCAATCATCGTGATCGACGAAACATAACTCGGCGCAAGAAAGCAAAATGTGCGGGGAACCTTTCAAAAGTGACAAATAAAGCCTGATTTTCTAAGCGTTATTTCCGGGTTATTTCAAGGCAATAAACTTAGAGAGCAAACTTTCGATAAGCAATGGACAAACTTGTTTACATCGCTACGTGAGAGGAAGTAGTTATTTTTTAATACTAAGAATTTTCGCTTCGTTGGAATTAGGATTTGATAAAACTCGTAATCCCTTTCGGGTCTAATTGCAAATTCAATAAATCAAACTTTGACGAAAAATGGAATTATTGCGCGTAAAAGAATACCACTAACTGTGTACTCATCGATCGTAATCTTCGAGGGAAAAAATACACCTGTTTAATTATACTACTTGAATGTGCCATTAATTAAGCGTTGTTAGAGTTTCAACGACAAATAACGACAAGAGCTAAATGAAGCGAGTAGGGTTGGGCGAGCGCAGATAAGGAAATGTAAAAGGGATGATGAATCCTCTGACCTCGAAGTACAGTTGCTGCGTAAACAGGACTTTGTATAGAGCGCACTGATCCCGATTGGCGTCCTGAGCAATCAGCTGAGATTGGTGGTGCAGCGAAAACTCATCCTCGTGCAGAGCAAAGCGATAGGGTGTCCCGGCACCCCTGTGTCCAATACTCGTGGACAGCTGAGTGGGCAGCACAGGTCGCCAAGATGGTGAGACCGCAGCATCGGACGTACCAGTGTCCGTCCAGCCGAAAAGCACGGACAGTAACATGAGACCGACGGTGTGCTCCATCAAGGATCTTGGATTTTGAACTTGGGGCTGGGGATTTTGAAGTCTGAGCTCGGGGGGGAGCACTGGCTGGACCGTCGAGCTGCTAACAGGGCCGCTGCAATGATAATGCCACTAAACTTTCCAAGTAATGGAGAAACTGCGAGCGGAGACGCGTGCCGTCGAGCTCCAATCTCGCGCTCAGTCGCGAGCCAACGTTCATCCAGAACGTCCAACGCGCCTCGCAACTTTCTCGGCCCGAACATAAATGCGACCCTCCTCCTGGCTCTCTCATTACTCTCCCGGCGGCAATTATCCGCTTACTCTGGCATGGGCCACTCACACTCACCTCTTCTACACCGTGTCGAGCTCGCCTCTCCTCTGTCAGTGCTCGCGCTCGCCGAGCAGAAAGCCGACTGAGCGGATGCCAACAGCCAAATGATAGTTGGCCTACGCGCCTCCCCATCACCACACTCTCGCCTCTCCTGACCGCGGCCGAAGCCCCCGGTGTGTTCCGCTCCTCGCTTTCGAGTCGTCTTCTGGCGATCCCTCGGACATGGGTGCTGATGGACAGCTTCGCCGGGGTTGCGTTTTAATCGAGCCGAGTGGCGTGTCCCTCTGAGCACTATTTTGGCATTCGAGAGCTCGATTGCCCGATGCTCTATTAGCCGTTTCGCGGGCAAGAGTATTTTATTGCCATTGAGAATTTTCGCCATCACTTGAATATACATTCAATATTAATGTACGTAGGATGGAGCTTAAGCTGCTCTTCTAATAAATCATTAAAAAAATGCTCTTTACTGGACGCGTATTATGGCTCTGTGTCGTTAGAAAGTAATTGCCATTCCAATTCCTACGGGCGTTCTTTGAAAATTGATTAATTTCTTTTAGTCTTGTGTAAGGGAATGAAAATTGAAATAGAAATTGCTATCGTATTATTATGACATTTATAAAAGAAAAGCGCATAAATCAGCGATAAAAAAATATTTCTAAATACCATTATACTCGGAATTGAGCACCATTACAATTATAATCAGCGTAAAGCGATTTTTCATATATTTTCACTGCACATTAATTATATGACAAATAAATGCATGCATTTCATAAATTTTTTAAAAACCTGATCTTTTTCTCCTTGGAATAAATTATCGTTTGACAAGAAAGTGAACGTGCCTTTTTTTTTGTAATTTCTTGCATATTACGACTATAAATTATAGTTTTATTATAATTTCTAGAACGCTTCCTAGTCTCTTGATTAAAATAAAAACCAATATAACTAATCAGTTTACCGAAAATAAATCTTTTTTTTTTTTTAAGTAAAACTATAATGAAATTGATTAGTCGAATACTTATTATATTTATTCATTTTCAGAAAAAAAAATGTATAAAAAATTTCTATTTTAGATTGAAGTATGAAACTTAATATTCATTTTTATTTTTAACTTTATAAGGACTTATCCTTAAATAAGACTTTTCATTCAAATAATTTAATGTCATAAATAAATTGCTTTTACTCCTGTACTACAATACATTTAACGACATTTAAATACATCAATATCAATTATTTTTTATTTTAATAAATATCCATGGTAAAAATACAATAATCATATAAATTTCAATAATAAATCCTCTATGAAAAAAATTAATATTTTCATATACACGCATATATAAATATATCTGTATATATTATTTTTGTTCCATGATGTATCTATATAGTTATTTTTATTATTTATATATGTATATATTGTGTGTGCCTCTCTCTCTGTGTGTGTGTGTTTGTCTGCATGCATATTTATGCAATTACTTGTATTTTAATACCAAAGTTATAGAACTTTTTCTAATTTTGTTTTTTTTTTATAGTACTTCAATCTGTGTAGATAGGGATTTGAAAATGATTTTCTAAAATAGGTATCTTTAATATTTGAAAATATTTATAAAGTTAAATATAATTTTATATATAATAAATGTAAATTTTTGTTACACGTTTAAAATACCATAAAATATCATTTTTTTACGAGTTGACTGGCATTAAAATTAATATAGATTAAACTAGAAAATATATAATTGTCTTAATCAAAAAATACTAAAAATATATTATTTTTTTAATTTTAATTAATGTTTTTATTTAAAAAATTCTCAAAACAAGTATAAATTTTTTGCAATATAAAACAATAAATAACATTCATAATTTGATTAATTTTTATGTATTAAAAGTACTTTTAAAAGAAAAATGAATCAGTAATATGAACTGATTGATGTACATAGTATGCATACAAAAAGATCTTTATTACTGTATTGTATAGAAATAATGACATTCTTGTGCTATATACATGTATGACATGCGTTATATATTGTATTATATGAATGTCATCGTATTCCATTAAACAATATGGATAATGCAGATATTGATAAAGTATTAATGAATTAATCAGAAAATATATTAGATCTGAATTAATGTAATATCAATTATTTGAAAGTCGACAGGCTAATTTCGCTTGCAATGTAAATGTCATCATACGTTCTAGCTGAATAAGTATTAAATAAGGTTTATTAGTATCTCAAGGTTAATAAAACTTTTGTAATATAACAAGGTTTTGCCATAAGAGATATAAACAGTGTGGCAAATTCTATAATCTAATAAATGAGCTAATTTATTTATCTGATTTAAATTCATATACATGGTGTACATTATAAAACAAAATCTTAAGTGAAATAGTAAAACTGTTATGAAATCGTTGCAAATTTTTCCGAACGAAACTACATCCGTGTATAAAACGAACGATAATAGATTTTTAAGGGCCCGCTTACAGTTAAAATTTTGCTGCAAACATAAGCCATCTATTAAATTTCAACTCTTACTTAGTTCTCCTGTAAGTCCAAGTAATAGTAATATAATTGGTCTCACGAGCGTTTAACGTAGTAAAAGTTAGAAAATAAATGTCGATGCGTAATTCTTCGCCTATGCTCAGAAGTATAAATGCAAGATAGAATATTCAATTTTTCTATTTTATGCTGATTGGAAACACCTTGAAAAATCGTAAACTGTATCGCATTATAAATTCTTCCGTTACTCTATACCGCGTACAATAAAGAAAATTTGCTAACACGATGTCGTTACTCAACCTTACATTATAAAGACTACATAATTCTAAACAAGAATAATC
>JAPYYT010009578.1:0-10581 GCA_030522565.1 Ceratosolen corneri | reverse complement strand
ATATATATATATATATAATTGCATGTTCTGAATATATTATATTTGATTAGATTATAATTACTTTAATACGATATCTGCATCAACACGATTCACCACAAAATTTCATCTAATAAAATGGGAAAGTAATTTTTGCTTTATAAGGAGACACTTCATTTTCGACACTTCTTTAATCCATACGTTGGAGACTAGAAAATGTGGGTAAAAGTAAAACCATTGCCTCGTATACGACGAATCAAAACACCGCCATATTGACCACTATACGGCCGCGTAGTCATGACTTTGCGACAAAAACTACTCTTACCTCGTTCGAACTGTTTTTGTGAGACTTTTTTATTATAGTAAAAACGACTCTGTGTACAGTTGTTATTACACTATAATTGGTATGGTTCGTTGAGGATAATATGAATTGCATAGCTGTTAATCCCGCGAAATATAAATTTGTTTACGAACTGTCATGGTAAAGCCTCTTCGCTACAAAATATCAGTAGTTCAGATTCCTAAACGAAAATTCCATTGAAATAAATCAGCACTTTTTAATTTTAATTTAAACGGGAATTATACCGTTAGTATTAAAATAAGTAGACACTTATAGCGAATTCCGATTATTTCAATACTAGTTCATCTGCCATTGCGAAGCTTTTGCTTTAAATATAGCTATAAATTAATTTTTTTACAATAGTATTTCTTTTAAAAAATACATTTATATATTGTTATATTTATTTTTTATTTCTATTATTTTCTATTCTTGTTTGAACTATTAAAAATATTCTTAATTAATTGATGCATTTACCTCGTTATCAATAAATAAGTTCGTTCTTTAGGAGTCTGTTAAGATAAATATTATAGTAAATATGTTATGACACGCGTTTTCTTTTATAAATACTGTTTGACTCAACCACGAAGTAATTGAAGAGAGATTGGTAAATTTGATATCACTCAGATCGATTCACAAAACCGTTGAAGTGTATGGAAATAACGCGTGACTGTTGTAGTCGAATGAGTTATTTCCTTTGTTGCTGCAGCGGCCAATTGTAAGTTGACTGTTGCAGTAACTAGAAGGGAAAAATACTGATTTATATAAATAAAATTGCAATAAGAACAAAGAGAACTCTGAGCACTCTCACAAGTCACATGAACTCTCAACGAACTCTGACGAATTCTGATCAGTCTATGTCCGTTGGTGTAATCCCGCCTTCCTGGGGCTGCACTCATCAAGTTATTTTCTTGGAAGTAAGAAAATATGAAGCTCGGTTATTGTCAGTACTTTCTTGTGATTGGTGTACTGAATTGATGAAGAACGGGCGTTTGTCAGAGCCTTGTGAGAAATAATGAGTGATTGATTTTCTGTTAAAAGGTTTCATTGATACTCACTGCTGTACAATAAACAAAGTACGAATTTTGCTTGAATTTCCGTGAGATAGGCGCGATTAAACCACAGCGACGGGGGGGGGGGCGAGCAGCGCCTGCAACACTTGGAATTTTATGGCGGTGTTAATATTACTCTGTTTTGTACTAAGCCTCGCGATAATAATTAGGGACATTTGAAACTCTCGTACTAGGTGGAGATTGTAAACACAGATTGAACGTGACTGTAAGACGACACAATGATCTAGGTTCTTGGCAAACATCTGTCAATCATAAACAGATTAAAATTTCGTTCTGATTTCCAACCAATTTGAGTGTTATTGCGAGAAGTCCGTAGCTTTTACGGAATCTCGAGCAAATGTTCTTATTTATGTATATATATATATATATATATATATATATATATGTTAAATTATTAAAATTAAATGACTATATATTATGATTATATATTTGAAATTGTAAATGTTTATTCTTATTTTAAAATGATATTCAAAATATTTTAATTTTTATAATCAGTCTATAATATTTTATGAGAAAAATTATTAATCCAATATATATTATGAAATATAAAACTACTTTCTTATTATGATTTTATTAATTACAATGATTAGGTAGCCATTTTTATTTAGCTTATTTGGTATCCTTGATCGAATAAAATGTAAAGTATGCAAGAGTTAGAGAGTTTGCTTCTCTTATGGCTCTCATAGCGAAATTATGGCAGATTACAACAAGAATCAGATTTTATGTGTATTAAATTTACCATATTTTGTATTAGATTTTGTATTAGTTATTTTGTATTAGAAGCCACACATTGTACGAAGATGATACTGTTGAATGCAACTACAGTTTCAATGGTTTATTAGCAAAAATTAACAATTTCATTATCAAATGATGATGTTCTCATCATGAAAGTTAATTATATTTCAATAGAATTTTATAAATTTTACAATAAAAATAAAAATAAAAATTGTATATTAAAAATATTGAACCTCGATCTTTCTTAATAATATTTAAATGATAGATAAATGTGTAAGTTTATTATGTACAATTCATTTTTCTTTATAATTCGTAACCATAGTCATTCTATAATTATAAGCAAATCTTTTAGTTAGGAATGAATGCTATCGATCATATTATAATATATTCTCTTGCGTCTGTACCTAAAGTGATACCTAATATAATTCATGAAAGAACACCTCAAATTTTATATAAAGTTAGAGGGCGGGTTGTATCAAACGAAGACTGCGCAATAAGACTTGAAAGCCTTATTGGAATATTAGTAAATATCCCTGAAATGTTTATATGCATTATTACTAAGCCATACGTCTAAAGCTTTTCTGTAAGTATTACTTAGTATTTTTTTTTTTGTATTTTATGTGGTCCCTTAATGATATTTTACAGTTTTTTTTTTTTGAAGATTAATTAAATAAATAATAATTTCTAAATACCAATTATACGTGTTATTAATACAGTTACAAAAAGTTTTATTTACAATTAATGATTAACTTTCCTTAATTTATTTATTGATTTTTTTAAATTTATCTAAGCATTAATTGAAATTTAAATTTAGAAAATGTTCAAGTGAATTTAATAAAAGTAAAATATTAATTCACATTCCAAGTCTATTATTTAGAGTGATATAAAATGAATTGATTTAATAATACTTACTCATTTAACTATCTAATATGAACATTTATTATTAATATATTCCTATAAATTAAATATAAATATATTAATACTACAGAAATTTAATTGTATCGATACTATCTACCGATAAAAAACTTCAACTATTAGTGAAAATTCCTTTAGGAACAGCCTTCCTTATTTATTTCCTATTATATGTAACGATTTATTGAGTATGTATTGCAGGGTATGATTTCACTATTTGCAACATTTTATTCGAAATAATTCCTATATTTTCAAATGTGATCTAAATCGAACAATAATGCGTGTAATGATGATAATAATAATAATAATAATAATAATAATAATAATAATAATAATAATAATAATAATCATTTTAATAAAATTAGAAGGTCACTCTTAAAGATAGTGATTCTATACATATCTAAAATACTTTTCTTATTAGTAAGACAAATTTTTTAAATATAATCAATAATATATACATTATATTTTTTAATTTGTGGTTCTTTTCACCTTCTTTTCTATTTCATTCCATCTAATATGTGAATAATTTTTCTTATAATGTTCTAGATTAATTAATACTTTTTATTCAATTATTTATAGCGTATGTTTAAATATATTTATTTGCTTATTTACTAGATGATACAAAATACTTATAACATACTTATTCTTTAAAAATATATTTAAATCAGAAAATAATGTATATAAAAATGTTGTAAACTTTTTTTGGAGTTATCATCGATGTTTATAAGAAACATGTAATTAATTTGATATAATCTTACGTCACCGCTATATCTGATACAAAGCAAATATATAGTCGTTCAGTAATAACAATTATTTAAAAAAAAAAATAAAAGAAAACCGTAGACCTTAATACTGTCTGAAATTATCCAAGAAATCACGCACCTTGTAATATTTCAAATAAAGTAATTATTTATACTATATTGATTTTTCACAAATTATTTTACAGAAAGTATTTGGTTAAAATACAATTTAATTTATTTAAAAATAAAATTTATAATATCTTGCGTCATTATAATATCTTACGTCAACATTGAGTAAAATGATAAATAATTACAAACATTTGATTTAAACTCCAATTTAATTGAAAACTATGAAATACGAAGTATAATATTATTTATAAGAAAAATAAAAAAACTTTAATTATTTTCATACATTATGTATACGAATATGCTTCATTATATATATAATTTGTTCAAACATAACAAGTCATTAAATTTATAACGCAATTTTTATTATTTGATTTAATCTAATATTTGATTTCACTTATATCACATAATTATTAAAAATACGTGATATAGGTAAGAAAAATAAAATACAACTTTTAAAATGGGCTTTGAAATAATCCATATGTAAGTAATAAAATATTTTATTTGTTAAAACCTTCATTTTAAAGCTCTACTTAGACACGTCAACAGATCTAAAAAAATTTTTTAAATAAAAATTAATGTAAAATATTTTTTTTGTAATAATATTAAAATATATTTTAAACTGCAAAAATTCAGATAATAATAGATTATTATAAATAATTTCAATAATTTTATATTTTATATTTTAAATTGTTGTGTGTGTTGTATATATCATCAATTCTATAAGTATCTAACCACTGTTAGATTTTAATTTCTTATCGATCTTTGCTTTTACTTCAACTTTCATTCACAATCATTTTCACGATCAGTACGATTTTATTATAATAAATTAATCAAATATTTTTCGCAATGTTTTAAAAATTTTAAATACATCAAAATGCCATTATAAAAAACAAAAATACTATATTGACTCTATCGTATTCTCGATTGAAATTTAATTTCACAACAGGTATTTTAATCTTACAGTCATATTTATTCTTGCAATTAAATTTTAATCAAATATATAAATAAGTGTAATGATTTTGAAATTTTTAGTAATTGTACCTTTATTTTAAACATTCTCAAGAACAAATAAAATGTTAGAATACACTTTGTTTATGAATTTGGATTATATTTGACTATAATTAAAATGAATGCTTTGTATTAACTGTAATCAAAATTAAAACAAAAGTGAAAATGAAGTTTCCTGCTCACTCTCAAAACAAATACCTCCAATCATCTCAATAACTATTCATTTAAAAGTAATTATAATGCGAACATTAAATTTTTAAGATCCAAAGAAAGTTTTGCGTAATTCTTAATGTTAAATATCTAAATTATCATTTTTTGTGTTTAAGAAATATTAAAATAACATTCTAATTAACTTTTTTTATATTTTTTAGATGTTTAGTATGAGTCTCAAAATATATTTATTTATAAATCAATATGTAATATTGAGTAAGTAACATTTTACGTCCATACAATGTACACTATTATATGGTAATAATCATGCAATCAAACAAGTATTGAGAGATTTATTTATAGGTAACTTTTGTCAGTTTTTGATAGCGAAACCTATAATAGGACCCAATGTTAGACAGGCTAATTCACATGAATTTCCATCTATTGTATCGCTTATGCACATTCCTGATGGAATTGAAAATACTGAGGAATTCCATTTCTGTACTGGTTCACTCGTAACAAATACGCACATTTTAACTGCTGCCCACTGTTTAGAAGACACGCTTAAAAATGAAACTCAAATAGTTGTTGGATCAACAGATTTAAGATGCGGTCAAATATTTTATCCGTTATGGTGGGTTGATTACAATCAGTGGGCTGTATTTAAGCATGTACGGATTCAATTTCGAGTGAACGATATCGCAATTATAAAGGTAAATCGGATGAGTTTAATTTATAAAAGTAAATTCATATATTCATTTATACAAACAACGATGTGAGTAATAAAAATTAAAAAACAAATATATTTTCCTGTGAAAATTAGAAAAAAGTGAGTCTTTAGACATATAATTTTTTCAAAATAAAAATTATTTAAAAATAATTGATAGATTAATTTGTGTATTTAATATTACACACACACACTCACACACACTCTCTCTCTCTCTCTCTCTCTCTCACTCACACACACACTCACTCATTCACTCTCTCTCACTCACACACACACACACACGTTTATTGATTAATTAATAATAAAAACTGTTTTGCTAAATGAACTATATTATGTTCAAACTGTTTTAGCTATCGCAAATAGTGCCGAATAGCATAATCCCGATGCCTTATTCAACTGCCAATAATATGTACTTGTATGGCTTAAATGTCGTGGCAGCAGGTTGGGGTACATCGAATAATGGCAGAATTTCAAGAATGATGGAAGCTGTCGATTTAAAAATTTTATCGAATGCTGATTGCGAACAAAGAATTATGTCGGCTAATGGATTGAGGATACCTGTTCACGAGAGGCTTCTATGTACCGTAGCAGAGCCGTACGCGGTGATGCAGGATGTAAGTATAATATTTATAAATAATTTTTTTGAAATACTTTGCAATTATAAAATATAATTGCATTGCATGCACGAAATTACTTTTATATATACATTTATGTAATTTCATTATATGTATGCAAATAATGTGTATGCAAAGTTTATTACAAATGTATACTTTGCAATTTTTAAAATATATCTTTAAAAAATACTTCACACGTCCATGTAATTGTATTTATTCTTCTCGATTGTATCTAAAAATAGGAAAAGTTTATTAAACGATCGCGCACTAAAATTAAAGTAAACAACAATTTTGTTTTAGTTATTGCGCATTTTAAGGATAGCTCAAATTGGGCATTATTTATAGCAAACACATTATATTTATTTATTCACTTCGATATTCGAATACTAAAGGAAGTTAACTCAGACAACTAAATTAGGTTAACTAAATTAGGCATACAATTAATTTGAAGGATTTTAAGAAGGAAAACGAAATGATACAATTCAAATTTATATCTTATCTTGAATTATTTTGAAATGCTATTTAATATATCATTCTTATACATGATTTATTTATTAACTATCTACATTTTAACATCTTATATATTATTTTAAACATGAAACATTGTTATGCTTATTTATATACAGAGACATTTATGTGCGATGGAAGTATTTATCTAAAATACTAAGTAATATAAGTACTAAAAGGATATATCTATCTATATAAGCCTATACGAGGATTCCAAGTAGGAATCCGGTCACTATAATAATATTTATAATAGTACCTCTTATTTTATTTATTCTACAATGTAACCTAAAATAATGCATAATTTTTGTGTCGCGTTATATAAAGAAGACTGTTATATGTGGAAGTCTTACTGACGTACTTCTTATCACTACGTAATTCTTATTATATATATATATATATATATATATATATATATATATATAGAAAAATAAATATTTATGAAAAGAAAATATTATCACGTCGACTAACACAATTGCTCAATACAAATAAAATTATAAAAAATTGACAAATCATAAATAATTAATACATATTTACATAATAATAAAAATATATAATTATCAGAAGTATTTTAATCAGAAATATTTAACATTAATTGAACATTAAGGGATTTTTTTTTTTTAATAGAAAAACATTTGCAATAGGCAAGGTTTAGTGGAATCTATTTAAGCTCCACATTCTATCGTAGTAAGTATTGATTAGGAACCTGGAGATGTCAATCCGGATTTATTCAAGGTGGATAAAACTGATGAAAACATTCGAGATTACTGTTCCATCACTTTATTCTGTCATACAGAAACAAATGAATACATTTATCAAATACACCTATACAAGTACTTCGAAAAGTAAAGACGGAGATATACATTTATATCACATTATAAAAATTTCTTATATAAATAAACCATCATATTATAAAGATTAGGTCATAATAGTATGTAGAATAAAATAATAAATTATTATATTATTACGGTATCTAGCTATTGATTTCTTTAATATATTTCTCTCCCTCTCTACTCGTACTAAATCGCCCGGTTCAAACAAATTATGACAATATCAAAAGTTAAATTTCGTTCCAATGATGCTATGTCAGTAATATAAAATAAGAAATTCAGTAAATCTATTTACCTTTACAATAAAGAATACAAAAATAAAAGTCCAAGTGATGAGCGGTATCATTTATACAGATATACAATATACAATATACAAGATATACAATATATACAGATGAAGCACTATCTCAATGATTTCAAATATGGCCCAGGTTAGATGGTGATACGACACAAATTCTTTATAAAAACATTATCGTTTTTCACTAATCTACAGCTTCCCTCTACTTTCTTTCTTTTATTCATCTTTTCTCTAGAAATAGCTATTTTAGTGAACAATTTTGCATAAATTCTCGTACCTGCATGGTAAATGATGAACGCAGGAGCCAAATCAGGATGCGCGTGACGGCCACGGCACTTCGCGTTATAGCGAAATATCTGGTTTTGATAAACCTATGCGAGGAAATATTTCTGCAAATAAAAATATCATTGATGTATACATTTATACAAATATATATATATATATATATAAATAAATCGATAAATAAATATCAATTTATAGATAATCAATAAGCACAATGTTCATTTTTAGGGTGAAAGCGGGTGTCCAATTATTTTTGCAGATGTAATTGTAGGTATTCAGAAAGCCACCGTTCCATTTCCAGATTTATTTTTTCATCCACTTAAAGTGAACGTTCACACTGGCATAGAATATTACAAAAATTTTATAATGGATGTATTAAATAGTAATCAACAATGGTTTTGAGTTATAAATGTTATACATAATGTTGTACTAGATTCAATAAAATTGTTTTAAATAAGAATATTTTACTTTACTATAATTAATACTATATCAGTTATCTTTATTTTCTAAAACTATATACAATATTTACCGATAATTACCTAAATCAAATCATTAATTTATGCAATTAGGTAAACCTAAATCAAATTAAACTCAATCAAATTATGTGCAATCAATCAAATTTTTCATTTACCCATTTAATAACAATAATATTTTGGTTTTTTCTTGTATTATGTAAAATTTCTCATAAGGTAGCATATTATTGAGAACTAAAAAATTTGATTGAAAACAGCTTTACAGTTTTAATATTAATTTATCAAGTAATATTAGTTTATCAAGATTTCGCACATTAATATTTAATAATGTTTAATAACTTCAATGATATAGGATATAACTGATGACATAAAACTTAAAAAATTGATAATTATTGTGATACAGTAACAAATAGACAAATACAAGTGCCATGTAACACCTTGAACGTTGGTGACAGGGATTACTTTTCACATCGAAACGAGTCTTTAAAATTATTTATTTAAATATAATTATTTAAATATAATGCTGATAGAGACTCTAGTCACAAAAGGCTCCTTTCTATTCGTCTATAAAATAAAAAAAGTGTATTATAATAATGCTTTTTATAAAATCATAATAATCACGAAACTATACGGAGCCAATTTGGACGTACTATCAGTGCTTGAGTAGTTTAATTCTATATATTCTAACATAATGAGTAATTTAATTCTATTCTTCACTTATTAGCAAGAGTTCGAAATCGTTAATCAAAAACATTTTAATCATTTATCTATTTTCCTAGAACTGACAAATTGTGCAAGGCTAGTAATCGTTTGAAATAAAATTTAGCTATTATTCAACTATTACTGTATAGAATCATTTTGTCTAAATAGTCGTGAAAATCTGTGAAATTTAAACAGTTTCAAAGAGTATTAACATTAATTGTCTAAGTAGGAAAAAACTTATTTCATATTATATATTCATGAAAATATTATCTTTCATAGTGTGTTATAATAAATTATGCGCACTTTAATAAATTTGAAATAATTCTTGAATTATACCAATGATGGAGATTAGAATTTTTAAACCTATTAAAAAATCTATGAATGTGTTATTGCTGTTTCAAATATAATAAAATATAATATTAATATGTAAAGTAATTTCATAATAATATGTATTTGATAAGCGCTTCTTTGGTGTATATACAAGCCGGCTTCTGCGCGGGGTGAGAAAACTCGGTGTTGTAAGACCACTTTACTGCACTGGAGACCGAAGACAATTCTGCCTACGGGGTGATTGCGGCCTTTTTTATATTCACAGGACAAGCTAGGCCGCCGAGGGCTGTCCAAATTATTGGGTTGGTGGGGGGTCAACTAATTTTCCTACTCTACTGAGATTGATGTGTATAGAATTTTCTTTCCTTGAGAAAGGGGTAGGGGGGCAAAGCCAAAACGATGGGGAAGGGGCTGCGCTGCGAATGTGCATGCCCTATGCGCCAAGGCGTTGCGCGCTGCAGCAGGATCTGCTCGCTGTGGTCGCGAAATACAATTGCGCGCACGAGAGACATACGATGATCCCGGGGGGCCACTAACGGGGGGGTCGTGTCGGTACAAATTCAGACGCAAACGATAATGTACATTGATAGAGCTACATTGGCGTAAAAAACATTAAACATAATAATCACAAATAATATACATAATATAATAAACAGATATTTATTTATAAAAGTGATCGAAAATGCACGCAGTAAAGTATATAATGAATAAAATAATAAGCGGGACAAAGGTGTGATGTGTATAAATAATTAAACGAGATA
>JAPYYT010009370.1:0-10311 GCA_030522565.1 Ceratosolen corneri | reverse complement strand
TCCCAGGGTGGAGCGCAGAAGCGAACCCAGCGTTTAAGAGGCAAGTAGCAAAACCGGCGTTATAAATCGTAATTAAATATTGTACAGTTGAGCCTCGCGACGGCAAACTAAAAACCGCACACGTCAAGACAAGTATTCTTTCGCGGCGACGATTAATTGGCGTACTATTAATAATTCAAAACCTTTCGATTTATACACCACCGACGCGCGATATGACCACGTGCTGATCCGACCGGAGCGCCGACCAAACTATTCCCGCCAACGTGTTATATCTGCGTGCATTTTCGATCACTTTTATAAATACAATAAATCTTTATTTGCTTTTACGTTACCCGGGTTATTTTAATTTTCTTTCTTATTTTATTCCCTGCTCTCTCTCCCCTTCCACTATCTGAAATTTCACAATCGGGGTTACGCCCGAACACTGATCAATAATATTATATATTTATTTGAATACAAATTTGTAATTAAGAAAACAGTAGGTCTTTAATGTTTCAGATGTTATACATTTTTTATGTGCATTAGTACATTTATGTGTCTATAACAGAAATCTGAATAGCATCTGAAATCATACAGTACTGCTTAACTTGTCTTTTATTTTACTAAATCCATCTATCTTTGACAGAAATTGTTGCAGAAATTTTACTTTTTCTACTATATATAAGGAATTGACCTTATAATTAAATAAAATAAATTAAAAATTAAATCCATATTGCCATAATTATAAATATCAATAATTATGTATCCCCATAAATATTTAAATACCGTCATATTTTTATTATTACTTTTAAAACTATAATATATTTTTTAATCTGAAAAAAATAAATTTTCATTTACAATATAATTTTATTTAAAATATAAATATTTATTTCAAAATACTTCAAAAAAACCTCTCTAAAGATAAAATGTAATTAATTTAATAAATATATATTTTGTAATATAGCTTATATGCGGTGATTGTAAAATATTTTTCCAATACATGTACTTGAATGTTTAGTTTATATTTAGTAAAATAAATAAAATAATAAATAATGAAAAAATTAATTAAGTTACAAATTTAATTAATAAAGTTAAACAACAATAAAAATATAAAGTTTATAAATAATTTCTAAAATTCTATTAAATTTTAGGAAAACGAGTATTCTATAAGTTTTTTAAATAACTTAATATGATTCAAAACTATTTTATTTTATTTTTAATTATAAAAATATATTATGAAAAAAAGTATAATGATTTAAATTTATATTTCTAATTTTTTAAAACAATCTATTAGTCTTATAATTATTTTCCAATACATTTCAATGATTTAAATATTCATGTATTACTTAATCAAACTTAAATTCTCTAAAATTTTTATTTTTTATATTTAATATTGACAATTTACAAAACACTTAGTATTCAATTATATTCTGTTAAATTAAAATGTATCAAGTTGTAATATAATTTAATGTTTGCACAAAGATATATATTTTCATAATTATTAACAATTTTTATTTAACGTAATAATTTCAATCATAAATTTGTATAACGGTGTAACGAAGTAATAAATCCATGTAACGTTAGAGATACTTAAATTAGAAGGAAACACGTTATAAGAAGATATTTCCAGTTTTGATTAGTCGTCGTTGTTTTTGCTTTTATAGTAGATTTCTTCGGATTTTCTAATGAATTGTATCATTAAAATTTAGTTAAAAGATTAATCTAACTGCTACTGAAGAAATTTGCAGTGAAAATTATAGTAAGATATCTAAGTTCATAAAATAATGTTTTTTTAATTCTATTTTCTTATCTAAAATGAAAATACAATATTAAAAAAAAAGTAATAAAGTATTTTACTACAATAATAATAAAAATTGTTTAAAATAATTATAATTTGAATTGTTATAAATTTATTACAAAGAGAATATTTCAGTATATTAAAAAAAATAAAAAAAAATAATTATTTTTATTAAGTTTAGTATCATGAATGTTCGTAATTAATTCAATGTAAAAGAATAATAGTTTCAATTATTTTATTAAGTACCGAGAATGATAGAGAAATAAAATTAAGTAATAAAACAATATTAGATATAACTTTCTAATTGCTTAATAGAATTAGAGATAAATATAACTAATCTCTTTTTTATATTTGTAGAAACATTAATTTATAAATTATATAATAAACAAAAAAGTTCAGTAAATATCATTATATTTTGTACTATTCTATACAATCTATAAAACTAAATCATAATTGTAAATGGATATATGTTAGACTGCCAAATATAGTTTCAGCAATCGAAATGTGATACGAATAAAGAAAATAAAAGAAATTATATTAAGTATAATTATTTTTAATCAATTATGCAAATACAAAATGTAAATCACAAAAAAATATAGCTTTTATTTAATTTATAACTTATTTAAATTTTACAGCTGTAATTACTTCTAGAATAATAATGTTCAGTATTTCATATTATCTTTAAATTAATAACTTCTATATTCAGAATGTGTTGACTGAATATACAAAATCATAAATTTTATTGTAAAAATATATCAGTAAAAATATTACGTCGATTTGTTATTCAATATTTTATTAGAAAAATAAGAACTTGGAATATTATATATAATTTAAATACAGATTTTGTAATTTGAAATTAAACAATAAAATTTGATATTCATGTAGTAAGATAACAACCGAATACATAAAAATAAGGGAATGATTAAAATTGATCGAAGTTTTTCTTTATATGTTATTTATAAATATGCTATTATAAAATAAATAATTACATATAATATAGAAATACAAATATTTTGAAAAGAAAAAAAATAGGAAATAATTGGTTTAGATTTATTACAAAATTTTATATATTGATGGTTTTTATAATATAACCATGAAAATCTTTAGTCATTCAATTAATATAGCGATATCATGTATAAGAAACGTGGTTTAGTTTAATAGTTGTCTAAGCATAATATCAAATAACTATTTCACATGATTTCTAAACTTACATATATTTTACCATAATATATAATTATATTATTGTAAGTATTATTAAGAATTTACATAAAATTTACGTAAAGTAAGTAAAATTAAGTTAGATAAATGTGTATTTAGTTTTTAATTATTATCTTTTTTAAATTATTTTCATATTTAAATTTTCCTGTTATGGACTTCAAAAATATTATTTATTTTATTACGTTGTTCGGGAATTAAGCCCGTGAAAACACTCTACCAGATGGAGGGAGGGAGAGACGGATAGTGGAGAAAGAGAGATAGCAGGGTAGAATAAAACAGAGGCAAAAGTGGCCTGTTTTTAGACAATACGGTATTATTATAATGTTGTTTTAATTTTCAATTATAAATCTTGAACTATCATAACATTCAGATATGAATTGAATACCGCGATGCTTTAAGTGAATTTACAATACGTGTTGAGTTCTGTGAGTTTAATTAAAAGTTGCTTATTTCCACGCGGACGCAATATTCAGGCGTAATTTGAATCTTACGACGCTTGGAGTGATGTCAAGAATTATGACGTTATACGTATGTCGTTGTAGTCCACACTACAGCAATATTCAGGTGTAAATTGAATCTTACCAAGCTTGGACTTGTTGGTTCCTTTAGATCAACAGGGTTTACCTGTGGGCCTGCGTGTGAGCTTACTGGATTAATCCGCTGGTGCTTGATTGCACTTTTCCATGTGTGGCGCAATTGAGTATTGGCGATCGTCTCTCCTATGGTCGCGTTGAATTATTCAGTTGTCATTGGTGCCCTTTGACCGGTAGTGTCGACGCCCTTTTAGGCGGTGGAGGTCTCGAAGCGGCAGTCGGCCGCACGTCGGAGCGCCGGATCGGCGCGTAAACCTTGTACTGACTTTAGGCCCATGACGTCGCTTGATGTTTACACTATACAAAATATGCATTTATGCTGTTATAAACAGTTCGTACGATATTTGGCAACCTCGCGTAAATTCACGGAAGGTTATGACACGCGTCTTGCAGAGCACATGATGATCATACTGACTATTGACGACCTTTTGAGTACAATGCAAACTGTTTCAGATCACTGTCAACTCGAAAATAGATATAAAATATTATTGGAAAATTCGTTGGCTCTTCGGGAACATCTGGCAATCATAAATATAAAAAACATTCAAAGCGAAAGTAAAGAAACAATATTATTTAGGGATTTTATTTTTTCTATTCGGTTCTCGAACATACATAGACTGAACATATTTCAAAAAATTAAAAACCTTATAAAAATACAAACTTGTACTTATTATTAAATTTTATTTATTATTAAAACATTTCTATATTTCCTTTTCATGTTATTATTTCTTTACCTTTTAAAGTTTTTATCGATCATTTTTGATTATTAATTTATTAATTTCTATTATTATTATTATCATTAATTATTATTAATTCTATTATTATATTATTAATTTCTAATTTTGATAAGGTGATCAAAGTTTGAAACTAGATCGAAATCAATTACTTTTAATAGGCTTTACTCATTAAAAACATATTTTCTACTCTTCTAATTATTTTTAATCATTATACTTTCAAATCACCATAAATAACATTCAAAAAAGTAATCCCTCCAGGTATTAATGCCGTCGCTAAGTCGAAGCTTTAACGAAATATCAAACAAAGAAATACAGAAATAAAGATGCACAACAGCAACTCCATGTACTTACATTATGCCTCCTCTACTGCTAGTTAAATTCAAGCGCGGATATTTTATGGGTCATTACAACAGTAATGAAGATATTTACATGCGGACGCAAAGACGCACCAGTAGTTGCACTTATTCGCACTAGAACCTGTACCAGACCATTATGTTGCTCTTTTTAGCTTACGTGACTTTGTTCTTTCTCTCGCTTTATCATGATAAAATTTTTTATCACGGACACGCAAATATAAATGAAAAGAGTATTCGGTTACTTATTTATATTTATATTAGATCAATTAAAAATGAAATACTAGATGATACCGAACTTTATGGATTAGTAGATTCCAAATACTAATATTGAAAGAGATAATAATTCATATATTAATATTACTTTTATTTGATTGATAAATTCAATTATATGGTTAAACGTAATTATTATTTAATAGATTATTCTAGAGTGTAGTAGTAGTGTAATACCATCTAAATTGGAAACGATAACTATAACGCGTGATTATACTGTTAAATTTTTTTTTATTACATATTTTCAATTAAACTCTTTAATTTTATAAGCTTTTCTAAATGTAAATTTTTACGCAATTAAGTTTGAAAAAATAAACCATTTATTCCTAAATGGATTTCAATGAATATCTCTATTCTTACCTAACCATTATAGTTGAATAAATAATTAAATATACACAAGTTTGAAAATACTTTATAAGCCAAAATTATTAAGCATTTAAGTTCAGAATTATAATCCTACGAAATATAAAAAAAATATCTTTTCACATTTTTATTTAAATATGTAAATTTGAAATCTTACCTACGTTTAATATAATTAGTAATTATTGTGCAGTATCGTTTATATCTCCGTTGAAAATTTAACATTTATTCATTGTTTTGCTCAGTTACTAAAGTAAAATGAGGTCGTTAAAGAAATATTTCGCAATGAAGTCACCTATGTGTTTATAAAGTACAGTTTAATGTAGTTAAGAAAGGGAAAAGAAAAATAAGAGTGTCGACTATTGTCATTTTGCCCCGCTCTAAATTAAACTCCGATAATAATTCCAAAATTGTAAAAAATATAGTTTGCAAATTATGAAATATTAAGAATTTCCATATTTTTTTTAATATAGTTGTAATACATTTTTTAAAAATATGTATTTAAGGATGAAAATAAAAAAAAATTAGAACTAATGTTTTCTGCTGGAGTTCAGTTAAAAATTAAAAACTAAAAACACTTATATTAATAAATCCTAATTATTCATTTTATAAATAAATTTTAATTTTTCCCAAAAATTATTTTTATTTTTAAATAACACTTTATTTAAATAAAGAACTTGTTAAATATTGTATAATAATATACTTTTTTTCATTTAATAATACAAATATACTTATTATACTTCAAAGGATATTAAGGAAATTTTTATTTTATGTAAGGTATAAAACATCTACATTCAAATCATTGAAAAGTGTAAATTGCTTAAAACGCTGACATTTGCTATTTTATTCTGCTTTAGTTCTACAAAAAATTATATCATTCTGAAATCTATAAATATTACATTCATTTTGAAATTTTTCTAGATAGTAGGATAATATTTAAATAATATTTTATATGTAAGATTTCCATATCTTTAATAGAATTTAGAAAAAAGTGAAAAAACTCATTAATTTATAAATGAAGACCGAGAAAAAATAGCTAGTATAATACTTAAATTCTGAAACAAACTGTGAACAAATATAGTATAATTGTTTGAATAATTTTTCCAACTATATTTTTTCCAACTTTTTAGTAAAAAAAGAGCACGACCAACAATTTGAATAATAATAAAATTGAATGTTAATAATCAATGCTTTCGTATTTATATCAAATATTAAAATAGTTTAAAATTTAAAAACAAAGTAATCTTCTATA
This sequence comes from Ceratosolen corneri, assembly GCA_030522565.1. Lineage (NCBI taxonomy): Eukaryota > Metazoa > Arthropoda > Insecta > Hymenoptera > Agaonidae > Ceratosolen > Ceratosolen corneri. The sequence continues at coordinate 3,748 of JAPYYT010009370.1, read as the reverse complement.
TTACAAAGTTTGATCTATTGATTTGTTAGATCTTCACATCATACCAACATCACATTATCTTCTCAAGTATATTACTTTAATAACTAATAACTTAATATGAGATTAATAGAACGACTCCCCTTTTACCCACGTGTGTATTTCGCCGGGAGACTCCTTAACCGATCGCCACACTTATGAGGTGGACGAGCCGATCGATGCTACCATTTGTCGAGACGATCTCTCTCTGGCGGAACTGCACACTTTCGCTTTGTTTACTACGCGACGCCAGGATTCGATTTTCTTCACTTGATATTTAAATGGCTATAATCCACAGTTGCACAGTATATTTTGATTTGTTTTCATGTAGAGCAGTAGAAGGGTAGATTAGAGAGGATTTAGACACTCTTGTTGACGTCAACCACACCCACTTCCTGTTATAGATGGATGTAAAATTTAAAAAATTAATAAGTTTTTGCGCTATTATGGCAACTGTAATAGTAATGGCAACTGATAATATTATTCTTCAAAAACTGTGATGTCATCATGGCAATAGTAAACTCTAGCATTATTCATATAAAATTATCTGATTATTGCATAAACTTGTCAATGTTAACTGGGACAAAAAAATCAACAGAATATATAAGTTGTCTATATATCAACTATTTCGTTAACTTAAAATGTATCTATAAAGAATTTAAAAAATTCTTGTTTAAACAAATTTAAATCTTTCTTCATTAATTTTAAATTTTACAAAATAGATACATATATATTTTATATTATTTATTTACATATAATTTTAGATCCTAATTTCATGAAACTTACTATTATGTACAACATAAATAAACTTACTACATATAAATAATTTATACTTAAAAAACAAACAATTGTAATTTTATTACAGAAAATATGATTTTCATTTTTCCTAATTATATTCATTATTAATGCAGAATAATTTTGGAAGTATAAATCTTTAAAATAATAGATAGCAAAAAATTTACTATGAAATAAATATTGAAACTTTTAATAATATTCCTGTCTCCTATACTTTATGAGATTATTTCAAAGTTAGATAATAAAATGAAATTAGATACTGTAATAAACAACATTTTATAAATATTATAATAAAACAAATGATGGAGAGCAGTTGAAAAAAATATAATTTATGTTATAAAATAGTATAATGATTTGTATTAGAATAAATATGAAATCATAATTTACATAAGAATATATAAATTGTAATTAAAAAATCTGTAAATATGAACAATTTAAGATTTTACGAAAAAATATTAAAAATAAAAAATAAATAAGTTTGCTAAGAATTTTCAGTATCCTAAGAGATTAAAATAAAAATGTGTTTATTTAATGAAATATAATTATACTTACTTTTCATACATTACACAATTTTAATGTTTTTAGTATAAAAATAAATGAATTTTTTATGTTTAAAAGCATACATTTATTTGGAAGGTTCGGAAATTATCTCGAGTGTGACCCCTTCTCAAGGTGGTGTGGGGGAGAGGCAGATAGTGGGAGGGGAGGGATATCAGGATAGAAAGAAATGAAGTCACAGTAATGTGACAGTAAAGTCATAGTAAGTCGTATGTAATACTGTAAAACTGTCTTTATTGAATATTTGGTATCTATCGCAATATCCAGGCGTAAATTGAATATCGCGGAGTGTTCGGGAATTAAGCCCGAGAAAACACTCTCCCAGGTAGTGGGAGGGGGAGGCGGATAGTGGAGGTAGAGAGATGGTAGGGTCGAATAAAACAAAGGCGAAGACAACGTGGGTAATGCTGTAAAACTATATTTATTTCAATGTCTGTTTTTAGACAATACGGTATTATTATAATGTTGTTTTAATTTTCAATTATAAATCTTGAACTATCATAACATTCAGATATGAATTGAATACCGCGATAGCTTTAAGTGAATTTACAAATATGTTGAGTTCCGTGAGTTTAATTTTTTAAAGGTTGCTTATTTACACGCGGACGCTAAATTCAGACGTAAATTGAATCTCACCAGCATGACTTGTTGTGTTCCCTTAAATCAACAGGGTTCACCTGCGGGTCTGCGTGTGAGCTCACTGGATTATTCCGCTCGTGCTTGATTGCGCTTCTTTGCGTATTGGCGATTGAATATTGGCGGCCGCCTCTTGTTGATCAATCACGTCGAGTGTGTAGCACAGTCCAGAGCTCTTTGCTTCCCTCTCAGTGCGTTACTTTAACTTTGATACTTTACTTGCACACACTGGTCGCGAAGAAGCTATTCGCTATACACAACTTTATATTGAGAGATTACAGGTCAATGAATCGTTACTGTGATTCTGAATACCAAAGCAGATTTGAAGCAGCGCACCAAAGTCGCTGTATTTAAACTCTGCACCCCGCTCCTTGTTGGGGAGGACTTTTCTTGCACATCTATGAGAGTGGGAAATTTTGGTGATTGATTGACAACTAATTATTCAGTTGTCATTGGTGCCCTTTGACCGGGAATGATACCGCCCCATTAGGCGGTGGAGGCATCGAAGCGGCAGTCGGCCGCACGAAGCATGACGTCGCTTGATGTTTACACTATTAAAAATATGCATCTATGTTGCGATAGACAACTCGTACTATATTTCACAACTGCGCGTTAAATCCTGGAAGGATTTGTCCGTTACTTTCATGACACGCGTCTTGCAGAGCACATGATGATCATACTGACTATTGACGACCTTTTGAGTACAATGCAAACTGTTTCAGATCACTGTCAACTCGAAAATAAATATAAAATATTATTGGAAAATTCGTTGGCTCTTCGGAAACATATTATAATAAGAAACAATATTATTTAGAGATATTCTCGTTTCGATTCGGCTCTCGAACAGGGAGCTTGGAATTATTGTATTAGTAATGTGGTGTATGTTCATGCAACGGTCAATTGCTGAATTGTGTTCAAGATCCTGTTAACAAATTTTTTGTGAGTGTATTTAGAATGACGACCTTCTCTTTCTTAGAATGCTCACGCAACTCGAGTGAAAAATGTTAATAGAACAGGCCAGACAAAGGCATCGGCGGCTAGTTCGAATATAGAAATCAGACCGGTAATATTTAGTTATTGTTCCTTGTTATTATCAGAAGTTAATTTCAAATCAGCAGTTATATTAAAATCTGTGTTATCTTAAGACTCATGATATTGTAACATCTCGTAATTATTCGGATTAATCAACTTGAATTGGAGACACGATTCAAATTAGGTACGAAGACTTCTAACCTGCTAACCCACGTTCTTTATAAACAATTCATATAAGTTGAGACCCAATACATCAATAAGCAGACATTAAGACTAAAAGGCCTTTCATTCGGATTTTCTACTATCATACATCACTACCTTAACGCAGCTATCATATCATTACAACCAAACACACTTACCATTCGACCATATTCTGTAATTATTCAACAACCATTTATATATTTATTATTTAATAAATCTACTTTAGTCTTTAGCAACAAGATCTGCTCAGTTTATAACACTCATTTCTATCATCTCTTCTTTCACTATCTGTATCTCCTGATTACATCTGGGAGAGAAAACACACACGAGAAAAATCCCGGACATTCGGTCCTTCGAGCCGGATCGTGTCTACAAGCAAAATGATAGCATCACTGACCGACGAGACTACGCTAAGGAGAATATTGAGAACCGTAAGACACGTTGCTTCATCGAATGCTCAATTGAAAGTGACGCTAGTATACACAATTTTCGATAGAGGGCCCGATTTCTT
>JAPYYT010009209.1:0-10596 GCA_030522565.1 Ceratosolen corneri | reverse complement strand
GCTGAAAAGGACGAGAGACCAGAACCCACAGACAGAAGGTAAGTAGTGAAAAGTACATTTATCTAATTGGAGAAAAGGGCTGCCACTGCGTTTAACACATTTGAACGGTAAGTGGTTTATCAAGACCTGTAATATTTTGACAATTAAACAATTCGTAAGACTAAGAGGCCGTTGAAAACCACCTTCACTACTGTAAGAGGAGATAACGGCAAATATAACAGAACAGAATAATTAGTGCTTTTGTTATAAATTAAAAACAAGAACATTAATGGCGATTAGAACAGAACAGAATAATTAGTGCTTTTGTTATAAATTAAATACAAGAACATTAAACATCAAAACTAAATTTCTAAAACAACTGACAATTATAATGAAGTAAGGAAATTATAAAGTCTGTTTAATTGTTAGTAAAGTTGACTTGGTTTATTTTACATAGCAGGATTAATAATATTTAAAATTCACAATATTTTTACATAGCTAACCTCGAATTTACTTCATAATTCAAATAGAGTTTCAATAAAGTTAATTTTATATCTCATTAATTCAGTATCTCGAACAAATAAAAAATAATTAACATTCCTTGGATTTATGAAAAAAAAATCTATTTCCTTAAATTAGAACACAAAGCAGCAACAAATGAAACTGGTGAGAGAAGTTTTAAACGAAAATTACATAAATATTCTTTACAAATCTGCCTTCGCATCCGCAGTTTTCTTAAGCTCAATAACACACGAGATTATTCTTGCATGATATTGATATTATCGAACACGCGCATCACGCGTGATGTTGATCGCAAACAAAGCAGTTCTTCTTAAATTTAACTATTATCCACTCGTTTGACGCTCAATATACCATTGCTATTTTGCACTTATCATTTTACCCTTAGCAATGGAGCAACGCTTCCTGAACCTCTTTTGTACATACACACGAGACACAATGTTGCTTTTGTCAGGCGTCTAGTTGGTGAACAGGCATACACGGTACATTCTACAAAAAGCAAATGCTCTATTAGGAATATCTCGGACGTTGAGTTAATGCATTGCAGAGGATGCACGAGGATGTATAGAGCGGCTTCTTCCTACTTCCTACGAGGAAATTCCATATGCTCCTTGTATTCCTATACCGCTTCCTCACCATTGTGCCATATTATATTTGTAACAGACTTATATGCTAATGAATGACGGACCTCGCATGTAAAAGACGAGGGTGCTCGAAGAATGAGAGAAAATACCATATAATGAAAGAGGAGGAGGTACAAGGATACAGGGAGATGGATAAAATAATTTAAAATTAGATACTTTTTAATCATAGTAGGAAAATATATTATTATACTATAGCTATAAGTGATAAATTAACTCGATTTTATAATAAACTATTGGCTAGTACATAATTTTGCTGATATCAATTTCACGCACGAGGTAGGAATAAACTTGGAAATACTTGTTTGTAAAAGTGATTAATTAATGCTATTTCATTAGTTTCGGAAATTAATTCCATACTTCATTGCCAAAATATTAATTGTAATGGATGTATTTATTAACTTGTAAGACTCCAATACATTATAATAATTAATTATACATTAAATAATAGGCAATGGTTATAGCGATTGCAGATGAATTGCTATAAATAATCATGAATTATTTTGTACACAGCTTATTTATTATTTAAAATTTCAGAATAATAGTGTTTCAGAATCTGCATTTTGCTCATTGAGAAGTCTGGTTTTAATATAATAAAAGGAAGTAAAGCAAAATTACGATTAATCGTGGTCTCTCCTCATCCTTTGATGTATTTTTTCTGCACTGTTCTTCGATTTATTTCTTAAGGAATAGTTGAATAAATTTTACTTGAAACACTTAAAACAAATTATATTTATGTGTAAAATGAATTCCTATATTAATTTACACACAATGTCCTCTATCATGTATCTATTTACAAGCCTATGAGTTACGCTAATTCCTCAAATAATGAAATTTTAAAACAGCGACGGTGACAACAGGGAAATTGAAAATTTGTTCTAAGAGTATTAACAGTGCATTTTATTTATATTTAACTGTTTGCAGTTTTGAAGATTAACAAATTGTGCAGAGTTCTATTTTTATCATTTTTTAAATTTATTCAAGAAATTTTGTAGATACACGAGAAACTTCTTATAGTGTTAACAGGAAAAAAATAGATTTAATTTACAAATTTGTACAATGTATAACTTTGAGAAATTTTATAGTGTTAACAGCAAAAAAATAGATTTAATTTATAAATTTGTACAATGTATAGCATTGAGAAATTTTATATCAAATGAATGTATAAATAAAGTTTATAAATGATTTTTTCTACAAATTCTGTAAATTTTTTAAACTATATTATTAATATGTGACTTTTGCAATGTAAAATTATGTAAAACATTATAAGAATAATGAATACAAAATTTATGAAAATGTTGCTTAAGTAGATATTTATTAATTGTTTTAAAAACATACGGTATTTTATTATGGATATGATGTACCATTTAATAGGCTCTACATGAATACAGTAGGCTATCTTATGCTTATCTATTAATAAATAAGAAGGACTGAACAAGAACAAAAATATAATATGATAATTTATCAAAATTCTATTATATTAGAAAGGGCATATTGTATAATGGCAAAAAATAAATGATTTACATTATATTTATTATGATTTACATGTTCTACTCTTAGAAATTTTCATGAAGAATATAAAATTATTTTTAAAGTATTTCAATTACGAATTAATTACTACAGACAATTGTAATAGATAAAATAATAAATTATCGTTTAATATTCGTGATTACTTTATTGATTCATATCACTTTATTCTTATCAAAATTTAGTAAAAACCGCCATATTATTGTCGTGCAAAGCATTGCAATGTAGTGTGCATAGAAAAATTTGTGCCGTGGGAGTAAACGAAGAATTTTAAGAACAAAGTGCGAGCTGCGGAAGAATGATGGAATGGTATCGTGCTAAAAGACTTTCCAAGGTACTCCTTTGCGTGAGCGTTATAAAAATTGAAAGCGCATCTTCTGAATGGAAGGAAAAGAAGGATTCAATAACGAATGTGGAACTCGTGTAAATACACGGGAGGGGAGGGAGAGATGTTTTCCAACTTTTAAATTGCATTGGATCGAAAAGTGCCATCACCGTTGTATAAATAGTTCTAAGGCTCTTCTTCAAACTTTGAACTATAGTTTGTTCTTTTTCGGCGTTATTTGCTTGCGTTATTACTACCTTCTCTTTTCCTACTGACAGGAAAATTTATGAACTCTTCACTTTTTAACCCTTTTTCCCACTTTCATATTGCCGGTATGTTTATTTATAAGGTATATGGTACGGTTATTTTAAATGTACTTAGGTGGACTGAATTTTTATACGTCATTCCTTTCCATCTCTTTTATTTTCCCTTTCGTTCAGTAGCATAATGACATATGTATGCTCTAGACCTGGCGCAATCAACATACGTTCTAATTAAATGAATAGTTAATCATATATATATCCTATGCATTATTAAAACAAAAAAGTACGACCTTTCAAAGACTGTTATATTTGTTATCTACCTATCTCTTATATTATAATTTATAAAAAAAATTACGTAAATGCCGAAAAAATATTGATTCAATAAAAAATAATAAAAAAGAATAAAATTTAAACATAATTTTATAAAAGTATATCATACAACATAAAAAGTACGGTATAAAAGCAGAGGACAAAAGAAAGTGTAGATTCGAAGACTAAAAGTTTATTGCTAGAAAGATCGAGAATAATATTGTACATGGTGGTGTCTAAGATAAATTATAGAAACAAAGTGTATATGTAATTACAATTGTCGTCTCATGGCCCGGGCTAGACAAAACAAGACGACTTCACGGCTCACCCTGTGTGGCGAACTTGGCCGCAGTGTTTTCGCAGGCCGGAAAAGGCCCGCCTATCGGTGAAAAACAAAAGGGACAAAGAACTCAGTGCACCAATGACAATTAGCGTAACAAATTGCTGATCGTAGCAGCAATGGGAAAAATTGAGTGAAATAGTTTCGATGGGGCGATGAATAATTGTAATGAGAAGTACGAGTGCGGAATGAGTCTCCGTTGCGTCAGTACGATTTTGGTTGTCTTCGATTAACGTACAATGTTCACTTGGATCTCAAAGGAATAATTCTGACATTAGCCGCAGCAAAGCAACGAAAATCGGTTAAGCGCCGCCGTGAATGGTTTTGAAGTAGACGCTCCCTACAGCTGAAGTTAGGCAAGTTTGTCAACAGAGAGTTGATAGTACTAGCCATTCAGCACAGACATAGATAAAAGAAACTGCTGAAGCCTTGTCAGCAATATACGAAGAGGGAAGCTACCCTCTTTAGCGCATTCGGGTGAGCTAGGGAGAAGAGGGGAGAGAGAGGGGGAGGAAGAGAGAGAGGGAGAGAGAGAGAGAGAGAGAGAGAGAGAGAGAGAGAGAGAGAGAGAGAGAGTAAGGTCAATTTATAATTAAATTTAATTTATAAATTTAACTTATAAATAAAATTAAATAAAACTTACTACACAATAAAGGTTTTCCAAATCCAATTCAGTTTAAAAGGGGCTTAGTTCACGGCAGACTTCAACTTACAATTGATTCTTCGTTAACGCGTCAAGGCCATTATCGTTTACCACACGCGGATCATCCACGACTTCTACAATATCACATACACAACAATTATAATTATATCACCCACTGTATACAATCAATAGATAATATATAATTAAATAATTAGAAACGGCACACACACTCACCTGTTTCGAACATCAGTCCCATTATATCCGCACTCTTTAACATCAGAGAATGCATACAGTAAAGCAGGTGAAATCCCTATCAATAGGTCGTCGGTTCATATAAACTGTACCTACGAAGCTAGGTAGAGGATACCTAAACAAATTGTTTGTGAAATAAATTTTTCAATACCATTTACCAAAAATTCACAATTCAAATTTCCTGGATTCCATGCTCTTGTTTTTCTCGATTTCGCTGATCCTCGATAGCAATGTATGCGGCGTTTAACAGCTTGCCGAGGAGGGGGATCGATGCAGTCGGTGGGCTCCTGTTGTACGGCGCTCACTCGTATGCTGAACTCAGATACACTGAACGTGTGATGACCCTGCACCAGCGTCGGAGCAAAGCTTCAATGTAATGTTGCCGAACGCTGATCCAAGAGCGTGATCACTTGGAGAATTCTGAAGCGCAGCGCGCTTGCTTTTAATTTTGACGTCTTCACCTCGTTCCTTGAGTAGGGGTGGTCATCATAGATGTCGCTGAGAGTGGGAAAATTTGTTGATTGTTTGAAATTAATTTTCTGTTGTCATTGGAGCTCCAGTCAAAAATGTCAACGCTCTTTCACAGGAGAAGGACGAAGTGCTGTGGTGAGCAGTCTTCGGGACGTCGGGTCGCGGACTACGCGATTTCCCCCGATGTTTGGAGCATGGCTGGATTTTTCATGAATTCCATTAAGAATTAAATTAACAAATTATCACAAAGTATCGCAATTATGCCTAGAGGGTCTTGTCAGTTGTTTTTACTAGGTTCGTATTGCAAGACATGTAATGGTCATATTGACCATTGTCTAAATCTTTTGAGGCACAGTCCGAGTAAACATGATCGTAAAATAGTCATAAATGAGAGATAATATTCGTGGGCTATTGGGATACATATGCAATCATACACATTTTCAATATTTCGAAAAGAATTTACAAACAACTAGGTGGTACCGACGGTCACAAAACGAATGGAATCTCGGAGAAGTAGTTTTTTTTTCATCGCAACTTGAATACATATGAACGATATTCAACGATCTAAACGAGAGATATGTTGCTAGATGATAGTCATATTTTATGTGCTCAACGCATTACAATAATCCAATCGATCGATTTTCCATAGGTTAGAAATTATATTTCGACATTTGAAATTAAAGAATATGGAAATGATGGAAAAACTGAAAATAAACTGCTATTTGCATACAAGTTGCACTTTTAATTAAACCACAAATTCGTAATATTTCTATTACATCTAAATGCGCTTCTTTACATTGCGTGAAACGTGAAACATATGCTGTTTATATATTATTTTGTTTCCTGCTTTAATTAAAATACTCAGATATTGTATTTTATAGCATTTACTACTAATCTTTGCATGGCAATTACATCTTTAGAACAATCAATGAAATTACAGCTGATAGTACTGGTAAATTAAAAAAAATTAATTTCTTCATTGCAACATTTATACCAGATAATTAAAACTAAAATCAGCTGAATCAGTGGAAATATTTTTATAAAATTTAGTCCTCGATTTTAAAATATTAGAAAAATTTATAATAAAAATCGAATATTTGCATGATAGAGAAGTACTATTTTCAATATTGCCTATCTTTGACGATTGAATTAAAAAAAAGTTCAAGAGTTTTAAAAGCGAACCCTCAGTAAGTAAAATGGTAAAAATTGCAGATTAATCGATTATTTGTTACTAGTAGTACAGGCTTTGAAAAGAGTGGTAAGAATACGCGAATAACCGTTTTTGCAGAGGAGAGGGATATTTCGAATCTAGTGCTGCTGACCACAGAATGATGAATTTATATGGCGGTTCCAGGGAGCAGAAGTGAATTCGTTCCCTGACGTGTTGTTGTGCATAAACTTCCCTACGAATTAAAAAGTAAAACTCTTCCGATAACTGCTGTAATCCGCTCGCACAGGACAAGATCAAAGACTATCTTGGGACTACTTGTGCAGTACGTAAGGGAGAAAGAAAGTAGTCATCGTGCAATTGAACCCTTAACACAATAGAGGTTTGTTAAATCCAACTCAGTTTAAAAGGGGCTTAGCTGTATGGCAGATTTTCGAATACCATTGATTCTCCGTTCATGCGTCACGGCCATTATTGATTACTACTTGCTGATCATCCGCGACTTCTACACAATTATACACACACGCAATCACGCTCTAATAATTATATCATCCGCTGTATACAATAATAGAGAATTTATTATTAAATAATAGAAACAGCACATATGTATGTTTAACGATTTACTCAATCTTACCACCAACATCAGTCCTATTATATTCAAACTCTTTAACATCAGGGAGCGCATACAGGGAGCGCAGTCAAACAGGTGAAATCCCTATCAGTAGGTCGTCGATTCAGGTAAGCTGAGCCCACGAAAGGTAGGTAGAGAATACCTCAACAACTGTGCTTCTTTATTGTATGGTTGATGATTTGTATATATGTATAAATCTAATTTATTGTGAGAATAAATTATTAAATTGTTTACTGTATAGATGTGTGTACTGTATACTGTGTAAATAGGCTTTCTATATTATACATTATATTTTATATACACGCTAAAAAAATAAGAATAATATTTTGCGTTTATTTAGAAATATATAGTCCATTGATAAAGAAGAAACAATAAATGAACAATAAACAAATTAAAATAATGTTCAATAATTAATTGTTTTATATTAGCAATTTTTTAAATTATGATTTATTTTAAATAATACTTGTAATTGAAAAAAATTTGAATTAGTTATATCTAAATGTGAAAAAATGTACTGTTCTTTTACTGTTCTTTTACTACAATTATTAGATTGACAGTATTGAAATAATAATTTTTAGATATTGTACAAAATCATTGTTATATACACAAATTATAATTCAGTTTTAAAGATCAACATATTTATTGACTCCAGACTTCGATGAGATTATATGTTTATAACAAATATGCGAGTAATTATAAAGAAAAATATAAAATGAATAATCACACAAAGGCGTTATCTCGTGAAAGATAATACTACATAATAAGAATTTCAAATCATATGTAGAGCGGTCTGACATATAAGCAGGTCAGAAGCCAAAATCGTGTCAAAGGTAATCCTAAGTCATGAAAAGGGGAATAATCAAAACATTTATAATGTTGCAATGGCGAGCCAATGCGTACAACATTTTGTTGCACTTGGCGTCGTAAAAAGCTATTATCACATTTCGTCCTACCGTCCTTATTTTTCCTTGGCCGAATTATTCATTTCATCTACGTATGTTTTCTAATTTTCTACTATCTTCAACTGTGTGATTTAAAAATATAGACAACTTTCATTCAACTTGACATCGAAAATTAGAGCATTAAGATATTTTGCTCCTAAAATAAATTATTTAATATGGAAGCAGTGCTTTAAAGTTTTCAGTTACATAACACTAATATATACATACATATTTATATATATAAACTTAATGTAAATTGAATGATAGAGTAAAATACATCTTAGATAGAGTAAAATGGACCTTCGATTCAATTTAACTGAATTGGTTATCATCTAGTTATATTAATTAAAAAATTAGAAAGTCATTCCTTCGTATAGAAATTTCAAGCTATGAATAGCAGTTCAAAGAATTTAACTGTTTTAGAAAATATATATAGCTTTTTCCTACCGCCGCTGAATATACTTTACATCAATCTTATATTACTATAATTAATAACTTTTTTCGTGACTCTTGATGTTTTTCTATTAAAGTACAATTCAAAAATTAATTTCATTGAAAATTTCATTGAATTGTTAGATAAGCTGATATTATTCAAATGCGAAAAGTCTTATGGATAAAATTAATCCTTGAATGACAAAATAGTAATATTTGAGTTAATAAAAAATATTATTAAAATAATAAAAATTAATGGACGGCAATAGAAAAACTAGAATAAAGTATTACCATCTGTATTAAAAATATCAATAACCGTTACATTTTTATATAAATGTGCAAAGAGAATTTCAAAGAAACAAAGATCTTTCTTTAAAAGTATAGTTTCATTAAACTTATCTGGTCCTCCCTATGGAAAGGTCAAACGAATGGATTTGAGTAATTACGTGTGGTTCCATAATAAAACCTCCAATTAAGCGTGTCTTTTGCCATGGGAATAGTCTCGTCCGTATACGACTCAATAATGCAAAGATGAACCCTTTCGTGGCAACTGTCAATTGGCTGCACGGGACCATAGATATGCATAATATATTAGCAGTGAATATAATTACATGCTAAAAATACATACAATGCGTTTTCACGACTTACACAAAATTCGTTTCTAATACTTTACAAGTATATTCAGTGGAGTTTTATAACATTGATAATTTCGAACTACATAGTAATTATGGTATAATGTGCTTTTCTCTTTTCTTCGGATTTTATAAGCTAAAATACTGACAGTCTAGTGTTACTATCGACATAATCTCAGTATTTCTAACCGATGGTAAAATAGAAAAATAGCTTCTAAAATAGCTAAAATAGCTTCCCGGTAGTAAAATAGAAAAGTATTACGTCAATGGTATTCTATCGTCAGAAATCGAGGTAGTGTAATGCAGTTTTCTTTATATTTAATATTAGTATTTCGCGCATACAATTTCACACCTTTCAGCACAAATGCAACCATTTAGTTAACCTCACACCTTCTACCTCCTTTTTCCTCGGATATGTTGGCACTCCATTTTTTGATGTGGAATGTATGGAGGAAATGGAATGTATTATTCTGTGAAATATTTATAAATGAGCCATTGTAAGAGTACTAGTAAAATTATATATTTATATTGCTTCGTACGATGTCCTGCGAAATAACTGTACAACTTACGAATTTTTGTCTGGTAGAGCGGCGTCAGATAGTAGCTAATTAGAGAAATTAACATTTCAACTAAATCTTCGTGTAATCTGCAGAATACATCCCCGTAAATATTCCGGGAAATTTTTTTTTTTTGCATTTTAATGCAGTTTAAACGCGGCACTATTCGCTTACATGAAAAAAAGAAGAAAAAAGTTCACACTTTCATATATCCATATATTTCGAGGAAAATTGGTGAGATGATTTTCGGACAAATCTTTTTTAAAAGATGGACTTTCAATAGATGAAAAAATATGACTTTTATTTCGCATGCTGAACATTTGTGCTTCGCATCGCCTGTAATATGATTGCGTACTTATGAAAGTTCACGATAATGAGAAAACTCTTCTTTTAATTAAATGCCAAGCAAAAATTATTTAGCTTTCGCCCGCTGTTCGAGAACCGAATAGAAAAAAGAGGATCCCTAAATAATATAGTTTCTATACTTTTTACTTTGAATGTTTTTTATATTTATGATTGCCAGATGTCCCCAAAGAGCAACTGTTCGAGAATCATGCAGTTTCTCGACTCTCGATACTACCCCCTTTTTTTGTAAATTCTTTTCGTACATTCAATACGTTTATGATTGCCGGATGTGGCCCAAGATCTTTCAAACATTCTTTAAAAACACATCGAATATTTACATTTTGTTTTATGACCGTTTAATGAGAGGGTTTACTCGGACTGTGCCTTCAAAAGTTTTATAAGTGGTGACTTATAATAATAAAGTACAATCATAAATTATAATCACAAATTATAATCACAAATTGTCCTGCAATATGAATCTAGCAAAAAATAAGGGACAAGTCTGCCTTGGTATAGACACATGATTGCTATAAAACGCCTTAAGTAAATACCGAGCTCAAGAAATAGAAAAGGGAAAATCTCAGTAGGACACCGGACCATCGGAGTGACCGTGGGAACCGC
>JAPYYT010009062.1:0-13852 GCA_030522565.1 Ceratosolen corneri | reverse complement strand
AATATATAGTACATAATATATTGTTAATTGCTGGATAAGCATACGATGATAACATAATCGTAATTATATTAACATTATATGATTAGTGGATATGGTAATCAAGAATATTGCTAACATGTGACCTTTTTATGTTACTCGGTGTCTATTTGTCATTGGAACTCAACAGCAGCAGTTATACTTTGCTTTATGCTAAGATGAATAAAGTCATGCAAGGTTTAACGAGTTCTACAAAGTCCTTAAGTCGATGTCGTCGACTAGAAGACAAAGTTGCGATTGTAACAGCATCCACCAAAGGGTAAATCAATAACTATTATTTGTAACTATGATAAATATTCGCCAATCAAAGTACTCTCAATTACACTTATTACAAACGAGGATTATTATTTTCAAATATTTTCAAATGAATGTCGCATCCTCGCTCCTGGGATCAAACTTTATTATACCCGAGCTGACTATCTTGTTCGTATTCTTAAATTAGAATACAGCCAAACCTAATTGTCCCCAAAAGATTGAAATTTACAATCTTATGTATTTTATACGTAGGATAGGTTTGGCCATTGCTCATCGTTTTGCTGAGGAAGGAGCAAAAGTGGTAGTATGTAGTAGGCAAGAGAAGAATGTGAAGAGTGCAGTAGACGAGCTTAGATCTAAAGGGTTCGAGGTCTCGGGGATTGCTTGTCACGTTGGAGTTGCCGAAGATAGGAAAAAACTTTTGGACAAAGTAACAATATACTATTATACGAATAGCCATATAATTTTTTGTCATCAAATTTTAAAAAATAAAATATTACTCATTAAATTTGAATAAAAATAGTTGATACAATTAGTTTACTATTTCATAGGCTGTATCAAAGTATGGTGGCTTGGATATTTTAGTATTAAATGCGGCTGTAAATCCAGGACTGGGTCCACTGTTGGAGTGCGAGGAATCTATTTGGGACAAAATATTTGATATAAATGTGAAAAGCACATTCTTAATGATGAAAGAATCTTTACAACAACTCAAGACAAGTAAATCAGCCTCAATTATCCTTGTGTCCTCTATTGCAGGATACGAACCATTTGAAGTAAATAAATAATAAATATTTATCGGGTAATTTAATTTATACAGTTAATGACTCTTATTCTTTTTTTTTATGTAGATGATTGGAGCATACTCGGTGTCCAAAACAACTTTACTTTCTCTTTGTAAAGTAGTTGCTCAGGAATTAGCGACAGATGGAATTAGAGTAAATTGCATTGCACCCGGTATAATAAAGACCAAATTTTCTGAAGCGGTACTTATCCTTTTAATAACGATTCTTTGCTATTACTTGCTAATTTATATTGTCGATGTTTTTAATGAATAAAATTTTTAGTTGATTAAGTCAGAAACGGGAAAAAAAATGATAGTGGATAGAATTCCAATGCAACGATTTGGAGTTCCCGATGAAATTGGATCGGTCGCAGCGTTCTTGGGAAGCGATGATGCCTCTTACATTACAGGAGAAACTATTGTAGTTGGTGGAGGGATGAAATCAAGACTTTAGAAATGAATTGATTTAATTTTAATGATAAGAATGATGGACATGTATAAATATATATTTTTATATGATTTTATGGAGAATTGTAATAATATTTAATATAAATATTATATTTTATAGTATGCGCTGAGCTATAATAAATTATTAGGTAAGTTCTCCACAAGATGTGATAACAACTTTTTGCGTGGGAGTTCCTCCCTTTGTTCCATATTTTTCCATTTTTTTCAAGACATCTAAACCACTTAGAACATGTCCAAATACAACATGTTTTCCATCGAGCCAATCTGTTCTTGCTGTACAAAGAAAGAATTGTGAACCATTTGTATTTGCGCCAGAATTTGCCATCGATAGTGTTCCTGGTCCTGCGTGCTTGAGTTCAAAATTTTCGTCTTCAAACTTGTTTCCATATATTGATTTACCACCTGTTCCATTGTGATTTGTAAAGTCTCCTCCTTGGCACATCTATTCATTTCATAAGGAACAGAACGGCGAATAAAAGTTAGTAATAGTTTGATTATTTTTATTCAAAATGTTTTATTACGCACTGTGTGGAAGTATTTTGATGCAAGAATTTTTCGAAATTTTTATGAATTCTTAAACGACATATTTACTTGTAGAATCTTCTCAATTATTAGATGTATTCTACACAATTTATAAATGTTGCGTTAAATATAATTTTCAAGTATATACAAAGAGTAAATGTTACATAGCACAATTTTTTTAGAATGTAAGTTCTCAAGAGCTAATTGAAACGCAGTGCTTGAATTTACATGAATGACATGTAAAGTATATAGAAATAATGAAGCAAAGGATACAAATTCTGGAATGATTCTGTGAAATGTACTGCCTTGGTAACCATAACCTTTTTCGTGAGTACATAAGCTACGAAAGTTTTCTGCCGTTTTTGGAACAATATCTGATCTCAACATCATAATTATTCTTCCTAGTTCTTGTTTACCAACACCTATATCAAAGTACACTTGAGGATTTTGTTTTACTTTTTTACTTGAAATATCATCATCTTGTTTGTTTGTTTCATCGTGTGTATTTAAGGTTTCACCAGCATGTTCCTGTAACCAAGAATCATCCGCCCAAACAGGTTTAGAAGAGCCTTCTTTAATTTTCTGTGGCTTAGCTATATTTACTCTAATGGTGCGGCCAAATAATTCAGAGTCATTCTACATAAAGTAAATAAATAAAAATTATATGAAATTTATCTCTGATAAAAATAGCTTATCGTGTGCTAATTTACCATATTGTCTATAGCAGAAGCAGCATCTTCTGCACTTTCAAATTCAATAAAAGCAAATCCTCTATGCTTTTCCGATTCATAATCCAATGGTATTTGAACGTCTACAATTTCACCAAATGGAATAAAAGCGGCATTTAATATTTTTTCGTCTACTTCTTCAGCTAATCCACCTACAAAATTTTAATAGTTAAATAAGCATTATCACTATTTCTCTAGTGTCCATTGTAATTTTTCACCTTCATTGTAAAAGTAAATTAAAATTAAGACAATATTAGTTTATAATATAGAATTGCAGTAGCTTGAGTAAATATTTCAAATACTTTACCACACTACTACTACTACTACTACAAATACTTGATGAGGCTGTAAGGCTTGATTTTAAATCGTAAAAGTTATATATACATAGTTTTATTTAATTTTAAAAACATTTTCTTGTTTTAATGTACAATTAATTTTTTATATTTTTATGGTTGACTGGTGTAACAATCGGCTTATTTATGTTTCTATTTATACCAATTAATTAGAAGAACTTTGCGTTTTAATGTATACAAACCTACGTAAATCGTTCTCTTCGCATTCCCACTCATATTACGTTAAGAAATCGTATTTAACGGCATTTAATTACAGAATATATTTTCGACATCCGCCTTTCCAATCGAATCGTGGAAATTTTTATATTAGGTTATGTATCCGATATGTGTTTGGTTACACATGTTCGTGTCAATACGCGTGGACTTATCGGACGTGTAAATAACTTATATAAAGATAGATAAAGTTGCCTACAATTTTTCGACCAAAGGCATTTAATTCGTCGCTAATTGATAAAAGCCGTCTTAAAGATTAGATAATGGTACGATCGACTGTCTAACTGACTAACAATTGAATTGGGAGGATCAATTTTTTACCATCAATTGCACTTTGAAAGGAGCATATATTTTATTCAAGGTAATATTGTTACACTGATTATGACATTGATCATTGACATTGGCTTTTTATTGTGCAACGTCCATTCATTCTTATCAGAGCAGTCATTTTTCATTTTCACCAATAAAGCCATCATTATTATTTATTATGCCTGTTTGGTGGACAACAACAATGTGTAATATTTTTATCGGAGGACTATATCAATTATCTTTTGAAAGGAATATTTCATTTCAATGTAAAAATATGCCACGCATTAAAATTATTGCCACACTGAAGTTATAACAAAAGCATCAATAGCTTAAATTTATTACCGTTGTTTAAGTAATAAATAGATCCAGTTTAAATGGCATTAAGGAATTTTGTCAGAACATATGAATATACGATTATAATATGGCAATTCTTATTGAGCTATTTGCCATTGAAACCATGAAAAATTCATGATAACATGGCCTTTAATATTTAATTATTGCAATCATTCTGTATTGATATATTAGCTCGAACAGATAGATATATTACCGTAGGTTCGTCGATTCTCTTATAATGTTAATTGCTGATTTTAAGTTATACGATTGTTGGGGTATTGTATAATATCTATCGATGCAATAGATTATTAATTAAATAAACATTTGTTTGTGAAATGTATTATAGCGCCTGTGTGTGTGTGGTAAACTCTTCTATAAAAATCTTATCTTTTATTTTAATAGTGAACTTGTACACAGATATTTAAATATACATTGTGGCTGAATCTGTTAAATTCTGAACGACTCACTACAGAATTGTTTCATTTAATAATACAATTACAATATCAGTCCAATAGGACATCGCTTTAATTGAGAGAACTTCATTAAACACGCATTAACAGTTGAATTAAGCCAACAAAAATATTTAACACATTGCATTAATGGTTTTTCAATTTTACTTTTACATTATATTTTCCATTAGAACCTGATTCACATTTACTGATAAGCAATGTTGTTTCCGTTCAATGCACTGTAGGTGGTATTACATTTTCCATTAGAACCTGATTTATATTTACTGATAAGCAATGTTGTTTCTGTTCAATGCACTGTAGGTGGTAACTGATAGCAGTCAAATATCAAAATGCTCGCCCGACTCGTACCGATTCAAGGGACTTTTCCAAAATCTTCGCCTCATTCGTTGTGCCGACTGTTGAGCAATAAGCAAAATTTGGCACTAATCGATGGACAATGGGTGAGCGCCCAAAGTGGCAAGACATTTCCAGTCCTAAATCCAGTGGATTGTTCGGCCATCGAATGTGTCCCGGACATGGACGCGAGCGACACTCGCCTAGCCATCGATGCAGCGGCCAGGTCCTTCAAAACCTTCCGCAAAACATTAGCGAAGGAGCGCAGCGAGTTGCTCAGACGCTGGTATGATTTGATGTCGAAGGAGGCCGAGGGATTGGCGAAAATATTGACCGAGGAGAACGGGAAGTCGTTGAAAGAGTCGCGGGCGGAGGTGAAGTATGGGAATTCGTTCATCGAGTGGTTCTCGGAAGAAGCGAGGCGAATCAACGGCGAAATCCTCCAGGCGCCGCTCCAAAATAGAGAATTATTTTTAATGAGACAACCGGCGGGGGTCGCCGCTTTCATAACCCCGTGGAACTTTCCGCACGCAATGATAGCGAGGAAAGCCGGGGCCGCGTTGGCAGCCGGTTGCACCTGCGTGATTAAGCCTTCGGAGGACACTCCACTCACGGCTTTGGCGATGGCTCGTCTCGCCGAAGAGGCAGGATTTCCAGCGGGAGCCATCAACGTCTTGACGACGAGCTCCGAGAACTCGGTCGTTGTCGGCCAGGAGCTCTGCGCCAATCCAAAGGTTCGCGTCCTCTCATTCACGGGCTCGACCACGGTGGGCAAGATCCTTTATAAGCAGTGCGCCCCCTCGATGAAGCGCTTGAACCTTGAATTGGGCGGCAATGCACCTTACATCGTCTTCGAGTCGGCGGACGTCGATTTGGCAGTTAATGGAGCGATGGCGAGTAAATTTAGAAATACGGGGCAAACTTGCGTCTCGGCCAATAGATTCTTCGTCCACTCCAAAGTTTACAATGAATTTGTAGGCAAGTTCAGGGCCAAAGTGGAGAGCGAAATACGCCTGGGTGATGGAAGCAAAGAGGAGACCACGCACGGGCCTTTGATTAAAGAGAGTCAGTTGCAAATAATTAATAGTCTCGTTGAGGACGCGAGGGAGAAGGGGGCCAGTGTCCATTGCGGCGGTAAGCACTCGCCGGAGATTGGGCCTCTATTTTATAGGCCAACTGTGATAACCGAGGTCACGAGACATATGGAAATATATGCCAAGGAGATCTTTGGACCTGTTGCTGTGATACATAAATTTGAGGACGAGGAGGAAGTCTTGCAGAAAGCAAATGACACGCCAGTCGGTTTGGCCGGATACTTTTATTCAAGAGATATATCACAAATCTTTAGGGTGGCAAGGGACTTGGAGGTGGGGATGATTGGTATCAATGAAGGGATAATTTCTTGTGCGGAGGCGGCTTTTGGCGGAGTTAAGGAATCTGGAATTGGAAGAGAAGGCTCTAGTCATGGGATAGATGAATACGTGGACATCAAATATGTTTGCATTGGAAATGTTCAACATTAAACGAAGTATTAGCGTTTCCCTCGTGGATAATGCACGTTTTATGGAAATTTTATTATTAATTCTCTTCTATTTTATTGATATTTCGAAAATATTCGATAGGAAAGTTACGAATGTTTTACTATATATGCAAATAAGTAATAAAAATATGTTGCGCCGATTTGTCTATTCTTAAATAATCAAAATTTACACAGAGTATTTTTTATATAAAAGAATTGATTTGTAACATTTACATATTATTATTATTATTATTATTATTGTTATTATTGTTATTATTATCATTATTATTATTATTATTATACAAGGATCAACAGTATAAATTCTACGCCAAAAGCATATCACGAGTAGAGCCATATTTTTAAATTTTATATATATATATATATATATATTATGATGGGCATACTCAATTTTTTAATAACTTTGTTTTAAAGTCGCTTAAAAAATTATAAATAATCTAATATTAGTTTTTAGATTCGCAATTCTGTAAAATGTATGTTAATATGATTGTCTATAATTGAAATGATTTTATGATCTACAGGACAATAATCGCATATTGAAGTTACCATATTTGTATAATATAAGAAATTAATTTTTAAAATTAATATTTAAAATGTTAGAATATAATGTTACTATTACAATATATAATATTACATATGCAAAAAATAATTGTATTATGAATTTATTTATTATTACTGTCAAACTAAGCAGCGAGCACTAATCCTTTATTTAATCAATAAATACAATTATTTTGATATCCCATATAGAGTTTAAGGAATGTGAAATTTTATAAAAATCTATTTCAGTAAAAAAATTTTTTATAGAATAATTTAAGAAATAATTTTTTATTCACAAGCACACACACACACACACACGTGCGTAAACATGCACGCGCCGACAGAGAGGCACACACGCACAGGTCGTAAGCAGGCAGGCAGATAGACAGAGATACATATTTGTACAAATAAAAAATCATTTCCGAAAATTTATAATTCTGTAAACAATACTTTATTCTTATATAATTAATCGACAATAAATAAATAATAAACTTCATTCATTACAATTAATGATACGATAATTCAAAGAACCTAATGGACAAAAATTATCCTTATAAAAAGAAGGTAATAAATTTTCGTAATAATGAAATATGTTTCGAAAAATTTAAAATTATTCTATTAAAAATATATCTTTCACATTCCTCTAGATGAAGATTTTCTAATCATAATTTATTTTATAACAAATGATTAAAATTATACATGAATACCATAGTGTACGATTCTTAGTCTTCCATATACAGCCTTCCAACACAAAAGAGTAACAGATTCGAGTTTAAGTAAAAGGTTCTTTTACAATTCAAAAAGTTGTATTACAAATAAGAATATTATATTCATAAGGTGTATTAGTAAATACATTACAGCAATAAATGTTTATTATACACTTCTTGAGTATGGTGTAGTAATAATAGTGTCAACAGTCTTTTAAAAAATGTTTTTCTATGTACCTCTCCCTTGCTTCGGAAATCATTTTTGCTTTCTTCTCCTTAAACGATAATCCCGTAGTACTGTTGCTATTTATTTTCATTGTAGATACAGAGTGTTTGCTCATCGAATTGCTTGGAGCTAATGTGGTGGGTACTGTTTCAGGCGTATAAGTAACAATGCCATCAAGAATATTGGCGATCGTCACATCAATGTTCCTAGTTTTCACTACGCAACAAAGAAACAATATATTTTTTGCATTAATTTTTTTATATGTTTGTATAGTGGGCTCGCGTAATAAAATATTTCTATAATTCGATTAGAAAGTAATTTAATTTATCAAAATCAGTCGAATACTTTGACAATAATTTGGAACGACTCCCAATCGCACAGGATAAAAAAATTTTATCAATTATAACGATTATTCATAATACTTACAAAGATCTTTAAGTATTACATTGTGCGGAACCAATGGCAAAACTTCGCTGACTTGGCGGACCATTCTTAATACTTTCATGCTTGGGACAATCTGCGAATCTGACGCAACAGAATTCTGCTGATTTCGATTGCGAACTTCTTCCATTATATGTCGCTTTATGTATTCTGCTTTATCGGAGACCGTATGTAAACTTGTCTCAATTTCCAAAATCTGGGCAATATCCTTTTCGACTTCTCTTACAAGAATGTGGGCATCCGCATTCCTTTTGACCTTAAGAAATTTTACAGTAAAAATAGTGTAAGGAACGAACATGAAGCATATTATATCCATCCACCAAAACGAAGCGATAGAAGTAAGACGTATGTCAACGAATTCTGGTCTCCAGGCTCGAAGAACGACTGGTTGAACAGCTGGCTCGATGCCAAACGGCCACGTATTAAATTTTAACAATGCTCTACGACTATTTGTTGTATCTAGCTCCGGCTGTAGGGCAATGCTAGTCTTGGAGTTGGAGATGAACCGCTTGATCTCCGCAACTAAAATGTCCTTGCTACTCATGTCCATTTTCTGAACTCCAAGAGCATTACTTAAAGAATCTGGCAGATTTAAAAGACTCGGTGTCATTGTCTTTGCTGCAGTGGAGAGAACGAAATGATCCAATATAGAGATACTATTGGCAATAACGATACGTATTTGCTCATCCTTTCTCTCTCCATCGGGACTAACTTTTACTATTATGCCCAACGCGAAGGCATGACCACGGCTAAGAAACAAGCGTAAAGTTTGACTATCGGGTAAAATTGCAGCAATCAGCCAGAGAAGTAAGCAGACGATCGATCTAAATAGAACAAGTATGAATCCAATTGGCAGATAAATCAGTACAGAGAATAGTTTCCATCCACTAGGAAATCTGTAACATTGAAAAACATGGCATTCACAACTGTTTTTAGGACCTGATCTATTCATTACTTTGCAGCTCTACTGAATGTTATCTGCTGCATTATTGCACATTTGTGGGTGGAAAAAAAAAAGAAAAAAAAAAAAAAAAAAAAAAAAAAAAAAAAAAAAAAAAAAAAAAAAAAAAAAAAAAAAAAAAAAAAAAAAAAAAAAAAAAAAAAATTAAAAGAACATGGCACAACGTATTGTCTCGCATAAACAATAAACAAACGTAGGTGTGACATTCAATCTGCAATCCATTAATTTTGGACGGATTAAAATAAATTCAATTGACGTCACGACTCACCTGCTCTCGTCGAACAATTCGTTAATATTAATTTGTGACATTTCTCACGAAAACCATCTGTTACAATAAGGTCAAACTTATAACGCAGCAGTTCTACTGTTGAATCATCGGGAACGTCGGGGAAATTGGCGAAGCTCTGAATTTAATTGGGCGAAATTCCCCTCAAACACTATACAAAATGGCAAATCTCGTAACTCAAGAAGCCTTTATACTATATTCTATGACCTTCCATTTCCCGATCAGCTGTTGAAAGCGTTTGCCACTCGCGCGATTTCACTGTGGGTGTGTTCTAAACGAGTGTCGACAAAATTTCAGCTCCGAGGGCATCTCGAGCACGAGAATTTCGGTTACATTGCGCACTGACTTGTTGACCGACAGGGGACACGCGCCTGTGACAATTATGACTCGATGCTCCGTGCCTTAGAGCAAGCTACTACGATTATTACGTAAACGCGGATGAAAATGAAATTTCATTCCCCGTCCCTTGGTCACGCCTCCATTTTTATACGACTATTTATCTAATTATTATTAAACGATTTTAAATTAAACTCGCCTCCGAGAACGCCTCTTGCGAGTTACAAAAGTTGCCAAGTGCTGGCCATGTCGGACCGTTTAAGCGGTAAGTTAAGCAGCAGTGACTGCCAGCAGTGAGCAGTGACTCGATTAAGCGAATGCGCTTATTATCGCGGCAAGTCACGAACGAAGAAACGAAATTAATTTTTTCATATTAAAAGGAGGCAATTGGTGGCTTCGTGTGCCGTTCGTGGCTCGTTGCGCTGCGTAAATAAATGTCCCGAAAATGCCCCTTCTCGAGCTCCCCCTTTCTAATTTAAAATCCAGCCAGCTCGTGATATTTACTAAAATTGCGCCCCACACTGCTTAATGCGTTATTTTATTGAAATCGTCGTCATCGTCGTCGGCAACATTATTAGGCTATTTTAACGAGTGTAGCTTGATTTTACGCGGCGATTAAATTTAGCGATTAAAGCAGCCCCGAAAGATTTAAATAATTTTGAAAGTATTTCTAGTCAAAGTTTAGGGATTTTACGAACTTGCCCCGTCAATGTCATCGTAGAGAATTTTTTCATTCCCTACGATCATAACCTTGAATATTCCGAACGATAGGCACAATATATTTACTGGGCAAGCCATTGATGGCAAAAATTAACTTTATTAGGGATTTACGAGATGGGGGGCAGCTACTGATTTTCACATCGGGCAATCTAATTGAAGCACAAGAACAATATATTTAGCTTAGCTTAGTTATTAATTGCTTCAATTGAGGATAGTGTTATTTTGTACCAGGAATCTAGGGGATTTCTGAATAACCAACTGCAACATTTCCCCAAGAATTTAATAAAATGGCTTCGCCCATGGATTAAATGTAGGCGAAGGTTCTTCAATTCAAGATACTTTAAGTAAATTCAATTACATTAATTAACGTACATCTGTTGTCACATTAACAATAAAAACGAACAAACAAATGTTATAATTTGCAATGCATCGTGTGCAAACAATAATTATCGTAAACTACTAATGTTGTATTGAAGAATTCTCTTGTTGCGTATCGTTCTCGACATGCGTAAGCAATAATATATATCAATGTTAGCGGACGAACGTTCATGTCAAGGGATTGCAGCTTCCAATCGACCGAAAATATTCAGTTTACTTCAGCCACGCATTTCAACGTGAGATAACATATCATTAAGACAATAAAATATTCAAGCTGATAATTAAAAGTTTTCAAATGACAGCTGTCATTCACACATATACTAATAGTAATTCTCACCTTGTCTTTCTTTCTCTTTATTCCTATAGAAGCATCAATAATGAAGAATAAGAATTACAAAGCCTGGAGTGATAAAGTTTTAAGGAGGTATGAAATAATTAGTGACAGATGAGCAAGTTCATTAGCTATCATGAAAACTCCTTCCTCGCAGTCACAGAACGGTGGAGGTGGTTCTACCACTGTGACTTTAAAAAATGGAGATGAAAGTAATTCTCGTTTCTCTCGGGCATTAAAGTCTAACAATTACATCAACGGTACGGCAAAGGTAGGTAAGCAACAGCTGGTTTCTCTAAATGGCGATTCAATATGTTGCAACAGTATAGAAAACGACGAAGCTTTGGCGTGTGATATATCACCTCTACCGACTAAAACAAAGACCAAAGCATTATGCGTACACATTCGTGAGAACAGGTGGTACGATGCTGGAAATGTGGTTTCCGTAGGCGTTGCTGGGGCAAGTCTAAACGAAGCTCTAGAGAGCATGTCTTTAGCGTACAGCCCAACGACGAAACAGATATATTCCTTGGACGAAGCACAGATTGCAAACAATAGAGATTATTCGCATACTAGCGACTCGCCACTCTCTTTAGGAGTACGAATAGATATAGATTCTTGCTCTGGTAAAGAAGAGCTTCAAAACAGTGGAAATAATAGTCCCAGAGGTAGCTTGCCTCGTTCGTGTAGCAGTACTGTTTCCTCTCTCAGCGAGTGCTCAGCTTCCAACAGTTATTTAAGCAACGAAGATTCTCAAGTCTCGCCGGGCAAATACAACAAGCTATGGCCACTAAATTCCAGTTTCATGAAGAATGTCTTTTCATGGAAGCAAAAGGATCAAATTCAGCAGCACCAGTATAATTATCACCATCCAGAGCAGGATCAGCAAGAGCAGCAGCAGCAGCAGCAGCAGCAGCAGCAGCAGTTGTTAAAGATTGCGTCCTCGAGCAGTCCGTCGCGCAACTCGGACAAAATTGGCGGCAGTTTGGCATTGATTCAGCAGTGTCGGCCAGCAAATCTACCAGCTAAAAGTGCCCTGGAGGAGGAGAGCCACCGTCGTCAGTACAACGCCATCCTGGAAGCGGCTCGGAAGCGGGAAGTACGCGAGGAACGCGAGCGTCGCATGCAGCGGGAGCTACAGCTGCGGGAGGAGGAGCGTCTGGCCGAGGACTCGCAGACCTGGAATGGGCAGGTGCTGCCGCGCTTCGAGGCTATAAAGGATAGCCGCCGGGTTAGGGAGCTGTGGTGGCGAGGTTTGCCGCCGAGCATTCGAGGCCGAGTCTGGCGGCTGGCCGTCGGCAACAGCCTCAACGTGACCGCGCACCTCTACAAGCTCTGCCTCGACCGGGCCCTGGCTAACCCGTTGAACGAGTCCTTAGCCGCAATAAGACTCGACGTCTCCCGAACCTTCCCGACGCTCTGCGTCTTCCAAGACGGCGGCCCCCTCTCGGAGAACCTCCAGGGCATCCTGGCCGCCTACGCGGTCTACCGCCCCGACATCGGCTACGTCCAAGGGATGAGCTTCATCGGGGCCGTGCTCTCGCTCAACATGGACGCCCCGGATGCCTTCAGCTGCTTCGCCAACCTGCTCAACCGACCTTGTCACCTGGCGGCCTTCACCCTCGACCAGCGCCAAATGAACGCCTACTACAAGGCCTACTCGAGCGCCCTTGCGAATAAATTGCCGAAAGTTTACGCTCACTTCCTGGCGGCTGGCTTGAGCCCGGATCTGTATCTGCTGGACTGGCTTTACACGATCTACGCCAAGGCGATGCCCCTGGACGTCGCCAGTCGAGTCTGGGACGTCTTCCTGCGCGACGGCGACGAGTTCCTCTTCAGGACGGCTCTCGGCGTCCTCCACCTTTATCAGGACGAGCTGCTGGGAATGGACTTTGTGAGGGGCGCGCAGTTTCTCACGAGACTGCCAGAGAACATGCAGCCGGATGCGCTGTTCAACAGTATTAGTCAGATGTCGACTGTCGTCGGGGTGATGAGTTTCCAACAAATGCTCATTCAGATATCGTCGGGCACGTAAGAGGAGCGACGGGAGAGCTTTAGTTGCGTAATTAGCGGCGAGGTCCGATGTACTTGAATTGAATTCCAAAGGGTGTAAAAGTTAAGTTGAAAACTGAAAGTTATGAAAGTTATATAATTGTTATATACAAGTTATATAGCCGAGTTATATATTATTTGACCAACTAACAATTGCTCGATCTTTGAGTATTCTATAATTTGCCAACAGATTTACAATTAAATAATCAGCATTCTTTAACTGCGATTGCTTTAAACTTTAATTTGTATATAAAAGTGCAATAATCTTCAAAGTTAGATGGATATTGATTTATTAATTGGCCAGCATAGCAATGAGAGTAACTTCATCGGCATTTGAATACAACCTACCGTTACAATTATTTAAGTAACATATTACATATGCTCCTTTAATTTCCTTGTGCTTACGAATAAAGGATTTAAAGGATTATGTATGTATGTATATATATATATATTTTAATTTTTTGTTCTTTCGTTAAAGGAATTGTCAATTATATAACAAAGTTCTCGATTAAACTTTATAATCTCGTGGATTTAAA